>VZQC01006536.1:325309-340271 GCA_009823505.1 Rhizomys pruinosus
GGGGGAAGAGAGAATGAGAGAGAGAGAGGAAGAGAGCACGAGACGAGAGCGAAAGAGAGGACGGAAAAAGAGAGAAGAAACGAGAAGAAAAGGACGGGGACAGAGCGGACAATGAGAAAGAAGCATAACAAGAGAGAAAGAGCCGAGGAAAGAGATAGGAAAGATGGGGAGAGGAGAAGGGCGTGAGTGGGCAGAATGGAGGAAAAGAAAGAGAGAAAGAGAGGGAAAGAGGAGGGGGGGCACAAAGGAACGAGAGAGAGAGAAGGAGAAAAGAGATAGAAGAAGAGAGAAGTAAAGGAGAGAGATAGAAGAGAGAGAAAGGCGGACGGAAAGAGCGAGAGAACGAGAATGAGTAAAGATGAGGTAGAGGGTAGAGGGGACAGGACGAGAGAGAGAGTAGAGGTAGATGAGAGGGAGAGGAACGAAAGAAAAGCGCGAAGAACAAGACGGGAAAGGAATAAAGAAAAAGTGAAGAAGAAAGAAAGACGAAAGAACCGAAAGAAAGGAACGAAAGAAAAGTAAGAAAGAAAAAGAAAGAAAGAAAGAAAGAAAGAAAGAAAGAAAGAAAGAAAGAAAGAAAGAAAGAAAGAAAGAAAAAGAAAAACATTCCTGTAGCTGAATCATGATAATACAGCACAACAAAATCTATGGGACACTTTAAAAGCAGTCCTAAGAGGGAAGTTTATAGCTCTAAGTGCCTACATTAAAAAAACGGAAAGAGCACAAGTGAGTGATCTAACACAGCAGCTAAGAATACATGAGAGACAACAACAAATGAGCCCTAAACACAGCAGACAAGAATAACAAAAATCAAAGCAGAGATCAATGAAATAGAAACAAAGAAATCTATACAAAAATCAATGAATCCAAAACTTGGTTCTTTGAGAGAATAAACAAGATAGACAGACCTCTAGCCCAGTTAACCAAAGAAAGAAGGAACAACTCCAAATCAATAGAATCTGTGATGAAAGGGGAAACATCACAACAGACAATGAAAAGATCCAGACAATCATACAGGAATACTTCAAAACCTATACTCTACTAAGTTTGAAAACCTAGAAGAAATGGATGAATATCTGAAATTCTGGGAATCACCAAAGTCCAACCAAGATGAGATCGACAGCTTAAATATACCAATGATATATTAAGAAATTGAAGATGTAATAAGCAGCCTCCCAAACAAAAAAATGCCCAGTCCCAGATGGTTTCATGGCAGAATTCTATAAAATATTTCAAAAAGACTTACAACCATTACTACTGAAGTTGTTTAGAAAGATACAAACGGAGGGAGTTCTCCCAGAATCCTTCTATGAAGCCAGCATCACGCGATTACCAAATCCAGGCAAAGATACATCCAAAAAGGAGAACTATAGACTCATTTCCTTAATGAACACAGATGCAAAAATTCTAAATAAAATACTTCCAAATCGCATACAGACCCACATCAAGAAGATCATTCACCATGACCAAGTTTGATTCATACCAGAAATGCAGGGATGGTTCAATATATGAAAATCAATAAATATCATCAAACATATAAGTGGACTGAAAGACAAAAAACATAGTCATCTCAATTGACAGAGAAAAAGCCTTTGACAAAAATCGAGCATCCCTTCATGCTTAAAGTCCTAGAGGGAATTGGATTGGAGGGATCATTCCTCAATGTAATCAAATCCATATACAGGAAACCCACGGCCAATATCATCCTAAATGGGGAAACCACAGAAGCATTCCCCTTATAGGTAGGAACTCAGCAAGACTGCCCCCTGTCATCACTCCTTTTCAGTATAGTGCTTGAAACCCTTGCTAGGGCAATAAGGCAAGAAAACGAAATTAAAGGAGTTCTAATTGGAAAACAGGAAGTCAAGCTATTCCTTTGTGCTGATGACATGATCCTTTACTTAAGGGATGCTAAGAACTCCACCAGAAAACACCTGGAAATGACTAAGTATTTCAGTAAAGTGGCAGGATACAAAATACATCTAGAAAAATCAGTAGCCATCTTTACACCAAAAACAAGCAACTGAAGAGGGAACACAAGGAGAACTTCCCACTCACAAAGGCCTCAAAAACAATACCTAGGAACAAAGACACCAAGGACCTGTACAACAAAAATTTTAAACCCCTGAAGAAGGAAATTGAGGAAGACATCAGAAGATGGACAATCCTCCCATGCTCATGGATTGGGGAAATAAATATAGTAAAAATGTCCATTCTACCCAAACTCTTGTATAGATTGAATGCAATCCCAATCAAAATCCCCAAGAGTTTCTTCAGAGGCTTGGAAAAAAAATCCTTAATTTCATTTGGAAAAACAAAAGACCCCAAATAGCCAAAGCAACCCTAAGTGAAAAGAGCAATATAGGGGGGATCTCTATACCAGACTTCAAACTATACTCCAGGGCTATGGTCATAAAAACAGCTTGGTACTGGCACAAAAACAGACCAGTTGACCAATGGAACAAAACTGAAGATCCCAAACTGAGCACATACAATTTCAGCCACCTCATATTTGACAAGGGGGCCAAGAAGACACAATGGAGAAAAGACAGCTTCTTCAGCAAGTGGTGTTGGCAAAACTGGATCACCACCTGTAGAAGAATGAAATTAACCCCCTACCTCTTGCCCTGTACAAAAGTCAATTCCAGATGGATCAAAGACCTCAACGTGAAACACAAAACTCTGGAGGCGATAGAAGAAAAAGCAGCAGACTACAAGACATAGGTATAGGAAAAGACTTCTGAAATCAGACAGCAGCTGCACAAGAAATAAGATTGACAATTGACAAATGGGACTTCATTAAGCTCAAAAGCTTCTGTACATCAAAAGAAACAATAAAGGAAGTGAAGAGAAAACCCACAGAGTGGGAAGAAACCTTCACTGCAGATACATCTGACAAAGCATTGATCTCCAGAGTATACAAGCTACTCAAAAAACAAAGAAGAAAGAAAACAAATGAATCACTCAAAAGATGGAGCAAAGAACTGAATAGAGACTTCACAGAGGAGGAATTAGAGATGGCTGAGAAACATCTCGAAAAATGTTCAACATCACTAATAGGGAAATGCAAATTAAGACCTCTTTAAGATACCATCTCACTCCAATAAGACTGGCCAGGATCAAGAAAACAAATTATATCAATTGCTGGAGAGGTTGTGGGGAAAGGGGAACACTCATCCATTGCTGGTGGGAATGTAAATTTGTACAACCACTATGGAAAGCAGTGTGGAGAACCCTTGGAAGACTCAAAATGAGCTTGCCATTTGATCCAGTCATACCACTCCTGGGTTTTTACCCATAGGACTCATCTTACTGCAGAAATACATGCACAGCTATATTTATTGCAGCTCTGTTCACAATAGCAAAAAGCTGGAGCTAACCCAAATGCCCCTCAACTGACGAGTCGATAGAGAAAATGTGGTACATGTACACAATGGAGTTCTATGCAGCAGTAAAGAAAGACAACATCATGAACTTTGCGGGTAAATGGATGGAGCTTGAAGATATTATGTTAAGTGAAGTATCACAGTCCCAGAAAAACAAACAACAAATGGTATCCCTCATCTGTGAATGCTAGTGTCAATAACCCAGTTGAAAATATTTCTTGTCTAGAGGGATTCATATTGAAAGAACAACAACAGAAAGAGTGCATCAAAAACTGACTGAAATGGTGAATCAGGAGGGGTGGGTGGGTTGGGAGAGGGACATGGGTCTATATTCAATTAATGTATATTTAATTGATGTGAATTCAACAAGTATCCAATTTTGCCCAAACTCTGTCTATAAATTACATAGTATTTTAGGACTTAGTAAAAGTAAAAATATCTATATTAAACAACATTGGTTTAAAGGTTTTGATAAAAATGGTGATACAGCAGTAAGGCCCTGCTGTCAAAGACCTGATGTAAGCATGGGAAAGATGTATTGAGACTACACTTGCAAGTGTACAGTTGGTCTCTGGTATACCAGAGAGTGCTACCAAAGGCCACTAAACCAATAAAGCAAATATTGTTCTCCTTGAGTCAAGTAAGACTCCTCTGTCAGCATCAGCTACACCTCACCTGCCTGGAAACACTGTGCAGCAGTGGCAGGCATATGTCTGTATATCCCATATCTAATTGGCTATTAGCTCTCTCCTTGGAGGAATAACTCATGGCTGATGCCACAAGCTTACATCCTCTAGTGGTTAGGAGATGTTATTAGCCACAGTAAGACCTTATCATCTTTTTTTAAAGTTATTTATTTTCTATGTGTATGAATGTACTGTCTGCATGTAGGTTTGTGCACCCATGTCATGCAATGCTGCAGAGGTCAGAAGAGGGTGTCAGATTCCCCTGCAACTGGAGTTCTCCTGGAATTGGAGTTACAGACGGTTCTCAGCTGCCATGTGGGTGCTGGGTATCGAACCCAGGTCTTCTGCAAGAGCAGTTGGCACTCTTAACCGCTATCTCTCCAGCCCCAGACATTGTCATCTTTTACAGAAAACAAACATAATTCATGGATTAGCATTCCATCCAGACATCTGTGTCTATACCCAAGTAACCTACCATAATAATAGTACTGTTTAAATATATTTATATCTAATTGCCTGTGCTTCATTAGTAGGATTGAAAAGTTATTCCTGAACAAACTGTCAGCCCATGAAAAGAAACAGCCAGAACTTGTCAGAGTCCAAAACGACATCTCCCAGAGAAAGCAGACTGTTTTGCTTCTCGTCCACCTGTGCCCCTTTTCTAAGCCTAGGGAACAATCTGCGGAAGAGGGGCATGGTAGAATGTAAGGGCTGCGATTGGGGTAAATGGTGAAACTACAGCAATATAGACTGGATGCTTATTTGATCAACTTGATTGTACATACAAGCCCCTCCAGCTGGATGGTGGGAGCCTTGGCCTGTGTGGGTTTGGGCACAACTGCTTGCAAATTGGTTTTACATGAAGGATGCTTGTACTCAAAACTTATTACTTATTGTTAAAAAAAAAAAGAAATAAATGAAAGTAAATGTAAAAAAAAGTATTTGAGATCAAATACAGTATTTGCCTTTCTGCACGCCTGTTTTCTTTAGTATAATGTCCTCCAGATTTATCCATGTTGTCACAAATAATAACATTCCCTTCTTTCTAAAGGCTGAATAGTATTCCACTATGTGCAGACACTGTATCTTCTTTATCTGCTCATCTATTGGCAGTTACTTGGATTGAGTCTGTATTTTGGCTATTGTGACTAGTCCTGCAGTGAACATGGGAGTGCAGATACCTCTGCAATAGTGATTTCACATCCTTTGGCTGGACACCCAGTAGTGAGATTGTGGTATCATACAGTAGATCTATTTTCAGTTTTCTGGGGAAATGCCATACTGTGTTCCATAATAGCTGTAGTAACTTATAATACATCCCACCAGCAATGTCTGAGAGTTCCCCTTTCTTTGACTCTAAAACAGTCAAACTCACAGAAGCAGAGAGTAGAGTGGTGGTTGTTATGGGCTACAGCGAGCAGGGAACAGAAAGTTGTTAGTTAAAGGGTAAAAGTATAAATAGGACAGAAAGAAAACCTGTAGACGTGTTTTACACCATGGTGACCATAATTAATAATGTACACCTGAACATTGCTGAGAGAATGTTTTCATTGATTGATTTTAAAAAACATTTTTTTGGTCTTTTCGAAGCAGGGTCTCCCTATAGCTCCAGCTGTCCTGGAACTCAGTCTGTAGATCAGAAGATTTATTTTTATTTCATTTCTGTGTGTGTGTGTGTGTGTGTATGCCATATGTATGCAAGTACCTGTGGTGGCCAGTAGAGGGAGTTAGATCCCCTGAAGCTAGATTTATAAGTGTTTGTGAAACACATCCTGGGTGCTGGAAACCAAATTAAGGCCCTCTGAAAGAACAGGAAGTGTTCTTAACTACTGAGCCATCTCTCCAGCCCCAAGAGAGACTACATTTTAAATGTCCTCAACACACACACACACACACACACACACACACACACACATACACACAAACACACACACACACACACATACACACACAAACACACACATGTTAGATGATGGCTATGTTAACTAGATTTATTTAAACATTTTACAATGAATATGTATATCAAAACATCATGTTGGGCACTGTAAATCTATACAAATTTTATTTGCCAATATCTTAAAGCTAAAGGGAAATAATGTTTAAAACAATAAATAGAAACAGACCTGTGGGAAAAAAAAGAATTTTAGCAGGAAAGGTTGAGTTCCCCTTTTAGAGTTTTGAGACAGAAATGATAAGACAGACTGGTTATCCATACCAGAGGTAGAATGGGGAAGGAAAGAAAGAAAAACTGAAGTTTTTTGAGTAAGGATTCTGAAAAGCCGGCAGGCTGTAAGTTTGTCTAGGGAGGACCATCTGGGGTACATTATCTCATTAGGGGATAATCAGGTCTCCTGTCACCACCTGTCTTCAGGTGAATCAGCTTTCCTGAGGGCTGGTCCAGCCGGGTGCCTTAACTCTAAAGGGAATTCCGTGTTAATCTTTGGGACAGATATGATGTCTTGTCTCCCCCAGTATCATACATGGAAGTGGCTTTCTTTAACAACTCAACAAAACCCTGTGTCTCTCCTTTTGCTGTGGTACTCTAAAGCTGAAGGATGGCCTTGTGTTGCTCCCCTTTCCTAAAATCAGTTTCAGCAGGGAAACAGGAGGTGGCATCCAAAGCTGACTATGAAGGACCATCCATCCCCCATGGCCTGCAAGCTTGGGAATGTTTGTCTAGCTACAGGACACCATGAGGGACAATATAGCTGTGCCTCAGTCTGGGGGGTCCCAAGGTCGCAGGAAGGGCTCTCAGAAGTCCTGTGTGCCAACATCTTGCCTCAAGGGGTGTTCTGCAGCTAAGAAAGTGCTTCTGGTTGAATTAGGCCCAAGCCATCCTTTAAGCAGACTTTGAGCATTCCTGCCGCAGAGCAGTTCATGTGTCAGTCACCAGATGGCCTCGAGTCCTCTCCCCAGTGGCTGCTAAAGGCTGTAGTGTTATGCAGTGTTCCATGGTGGTGTTTTGCTTGTCTGCTGTGGTTTCCGGTCCCTGGTGAGCTTTTGACTTTGGGTCCATTTTCCATGGGAAGGTTGCGGCTCGTGTTCTGTATGTTGCAGGACTCACACTCCAGCCTAGCTGGGCTGCCAAAGTGCAGGGTGCATGGGGGTGGGCTTCCTCCTGGGCTGCAGTGGAACTCACAGTGCTTCTTCCTCTGCTTCCTGAGTGCTGGGTTCAAAGGTTCAGGCCACCGCACCTAGTCCCCACTTATTCTTTTTTTTTTTTTTTTTAATTTTTTTATTTATTTCCGTATGTGTATGAATGTATTGTCTGCATGCATGTCTGTGCACTCGTGACGTGCAACGCCGCAGAGGTCAGAAGAGGGTGTTGGTCTCCCCTGGAACTGGAGTTCTCCTGGAATTGGAGTTTCAGACGGCTNCGAAGCTTTTATTAATCCCTGGTTATTATTAGTGGGCGTCATCAATTACCCACTGAGCTTTTTTTTTTTTTTTTATTTATTTCCGTATGTGTATGAATGTATTGTCTGCATGCATGTCTGTGCACTCGTGACGTGCAACGCCGCAGAGGTCAGAAGAGGGTGTTGGTCTCCCCTGGAACTGGAGTTCTCCTGGAATTGGAGTTTCAGACGGCTCTCGGCCGCCATGTGGGTGCTGGGGATCGAACCCGGGTCCTCTGCAAGAGCGGTCGGCACTCTTAACTGCTAGGCCATCTCTCCAGCCCGTCCCCACTTATTCTTACAGTGACATGACAGGAGTGTTTACAGAGAGTCCATGCATATCCTCCTCCCTGGGCTAGATCTGTGATCCATCCGACTGCTCTCATCTGCCCATAGGCACATTGTAGAGGAAGAGCCAGACTTGGACAAAGGCTCCATGGGTGACAGAAGTGAGGTAGCCACAGGGGAGGAACCTGAGCAGGAAACTGGTGAGGCTCCTGACGGTGGCTTGTCCCCTGACCCTGACGTCCCTGTGTGTGTGTGTGTGTGTGTGTGTGTGTGTGTGCTCCCATCATTTCAGTGTGTGTGTGTGAATGTGTGTGTTCCCATCATTTCAGTGTGTGTGTGAATGTGTGTGTGTGTGCTCCCACCATTTCATTGTGTGTGTGAAAGTGTGTGTGTGCTCCCACCATTTCTGTGTGTGTTTGTGTGTGTGTGTGCTCCCACCATTTCTGTGTGTTTGTGTGTGTGTGTACTCCCACCATTTCAGTGCGTGTGTGTGCTCCCACCATTTCTGTGTGTGTGTGTGTGTGCTCTCATCATTTGTGTGTGTGTGTGTTCCCACCATTTCAGTGTGTGTGCGTGTGTGACATTTTCTCCTCTCTACACTAAGTCTCCCCTCAAAATGAACCTAACAGAGCCCACCAGGCTTCACACATGCTTGACAAGCATTCTAGCCATGTGTGTCCAGTAGAGGGGATGGAGCCCACCAGGCTTCATGCATGCTTGGCATGCATTGCAGCCACCGAGTCCCCTCTCCAGCCCTATCCTCACATTGCTGCATCCAGGCAGATGTCTCTGGTTTCCATGTTGGGTTTTTGTCCTACTTTCTCTCTGTGGAGTTTTCATCCCCTTGATGTGATGAAATCACAGGCCTCTACCTTTTCCACAGAACTCAGAGAGTAGGGCTTCAAGTCCCAGCTTTCTAATCCATTATTTAGTGGTCTTGAGACTTTGCCAAGGCCCCTCCACAGCCAGCTTATTAGCATGCACTGAGACGTGTTAGGAAAGGGCTTCTTAGTTTGGAGATGCCAAGAGTTTGTGCCAGGAACTGAGAACAAAGACCAAATATGAGTCTCTTCTGCCAGCACAGCTGTAACGAAACATAGGAAGACAGTGATGCACTCTGGGAAGACAGTGATGCACTCATAGCAAGACACGGATGCCTGGGCTGACTCTGATCTGGAGTCTCATTATTGAATTCAGCCCAACTGTAATCACATGCTGTGGGCTTGAGCTCCAGCCCCTACCTCAGAGTCAAATTGGAGCCTGGGAACAGCTAGAACTGGCAGGCTCGCATCTCTCCCCTGTGTCTGCAGCAGTCTAGGCCTGCCAGCCCAGCACACATTTCTCTTCAGATGCCTCACATTTCTCTTAAGCCCCAGCCTCTTGATGAAGAATGATTTTGGAACTTTCAGTTTTAAAGTCTTCCTTTCAGAAGCACAGAAGTGCCCATGTAAGTGTTCTATAGATGTGTCCATGTAAGTGTTGACAAATGAAGGAGCCACCCACAGGAAACCCATAAACCACTTTTTGACATGGATCAGGAGTAGGTAGCTGTATTTCAGCAGCTGAGAATGACCTGCTCACGTACTTGTCTGGCATTGTTACCTGCCACTGTGGTCAAAATAGTAGCTAGCAGCAGCCAGCAGGTAGAAGTGCTGGACTCCAGTGCATACCAAGGCCACAGAAATGGTGTTTGTCAGGCCATATGCAGCCTTGTAAAACACCCGACCACAGACAGCCTTGGAAGACAGAGGCGTGCGTACCAGGGCCATGGAAATGGTGTTTGTCAGGCCATATGCAGCCTTGTAAGACACCTGACCACAGGCAGCCTTGGAAGACAGAGGCTGCAGTGGGAGTCACATAGGACTGACGTCGAAGGGAAGCCTCAAAGGGTATTGAGTTCTCTCACTGTTCCTGCCCTTGACAGTACCTACTTTAGACCACTCAAAGCTGTGAGCAGTGGGATATTTGAAAAGCGGTCTAAGCCAGGCGTGGTGGCGGCATGCCTTTTATCCTAGCACTTGGGAGGCGGAGGCAGGCGGATCTTTGTGAGTTCAAGGCCAGCCTGGTCTACAGAGTGAGTTGCAGGACAGCTGACGCTACAGGGAGACCCTGTCTTGAAAAGACAAAAAAATATAAATATATAAATAAATAAATAAATAAATAAATAAATAAATAAAAGTGGTCTAGGTCTTTTAGAGTGCTAAGTATGACTTGCCAGTTACTCAGATCAGCTCAGGGGAGTGTCTGTCCTAAGGAAATCAGCCTTTCTAAGATGAAATCACAGACCTCTACCATTTCCACAGAAGCCAAAGAGTGGGTTCAAGTCCCGGCTCTCTAATCCCATATTTAGTGGTCCTGAGACTTTGCCAATGCCCCCGACAGCCATTGTATTAGCATGCACTGAGACGTGTTAGGGAAGGGCTTCTCAACGACCTTGTGGGTAGAAGGCAAGCTCAGCTAGGCTCATGGATCCTGTAGCTGGCAGATCTGAGTGAGCTTTGGCAGAGGGAAGGGGCTGGTGGATACCTCAAGGTTCTCTGGGTGTGTGAGTTCTATGTTTTGATGCCCCAGCCACAGGAGTGCAAATCTTTCTTGTAATTGGGCTCTCTCTTTTCTCAGTACATATTTGGTTGGGTTTGAGCCAAATGCCAAGTTAAACTGGAAATGTGGCTAAAAGCCTCACCACCCTTGATCGGCACATTTCAGTTTTATGGGCAGTGCTGTTTGAGGACCTGAGTTTCAGGCTTGGTTCCATTTTTGTTTAGTTTTTTAATGATTGTGATTTTGGGGGGTCTTTCTTCAAGGGAGTTCTGCACATGAGCCTTCTATTGTAGGCTCCTTATATCAGAAACAAAGAATGTAAATTCGTGGTAAGGGGGAGGGTTAGGACATGCAGTGCCCTCTTGGCCTGTTCTTCAGTTACCCAGAGATTCACTGAGTCATTCGGTAAAGTGTCCAAACACCCTAAGTCTCAAGTGCCCCACAGGACCTCAAGAAAAATTGCACTATACAACTTCATGTCAAAGCATGGGCTCATTCTGAGTGCTTGGTAGGGAAAAGAAATTCAGGCTATGTGAGTGTGCATAGGGAACATGAGAGAACTGCATGTTTAGCTCAGGGTTTCCTCACCAAATATACCAACATTCCAAACTTCTGAGCTCTCACAGTGTCAGACACTTAAGGAATACGTAGCCTGCGTTGACAGGTACCGGATAGATTTGATGTGTTGTTTTAGCAAATAAATGCCTTCCTTTTCTCTCTTTCTTTTTTGGGGTGCCTGTGATGCATGCACCTGTGCCTGTAGGTGTGCATACATGTATATGCTTATACTGGTGGAGGCACAAAGTGGATATCTTTGTTAAGTATCTTCCTTTGTTTTTTGAGACAAGCTGTCTGGCCAGTTAGCTTCAGGAATCTGCCTGGCCCCACCCTCACCACCCAAGTCTGGGGTTTTAGATATGCACTGCCATGCCTGGCTTTTTACACGAGTGCTGGGCATTTGAACTCTGGCCCTCATCTTCACACAGCAGGTGCTATGTGGACTGATCTCCCTCTCCACTGTTTCATTTTCAATCCATTCTTTATACCATTTGGTAGTTCCTTATCACTCAAGCAGCATGACCACCAACAGCTTAGCTGACATCCCCTGCTGGCATCTGTTTGCTCCTCTGCTTGGCAGGACTTTGACTTGTGTTATATGTGAGCTGAGTTCTGGTTTTGTAAACACCAGGGTTGGCATTGTAAGCCAGCATTCACAGCTGGTAAACAAGGGGCGTGGGTAGGTTCTGTGTGTTTCCTGGAAGCTTTCTCCTTTATTAATGATGGTGGGCTGAGCCCACTTCAGTAGGCAGAGTGGGCTCACTGGGCTGTGTGAAGACTAGCTTCCTTCATCTTCACTCACACCAAGAGTACTGTGCTATCACATTTGATGATGGCACAGTCTCACTGATCAGGAGCGGGACATGTGTGCTCTGTAAAGTTCTTCCAATTCTCCTGGGCTGGTCAGTGTTTTTACGACACAGCATAGCATTCAGGGAGGGGAACCTGTGGAGGTTGACATAGTGTTGTTATTTTTTTTTTCTCATATCTGAAATTGACTGTGAGGCGCAGCCAAAGTGAAGCCATGTTCTGTGTGCACTTTATGGAGCCCCAAGTCTCAGGGACACAGCCAAAGATGCAGGACAGAGAGATGACAGCTGCCTTGTGACCTCAACATCTCTGTCACTCGGAATCATGGGAAGTATGTAGATGTCCTCATGGATGGTAAAGGGAGCATGTGCTGCCAGGAGACCTTTGCCCAACTCCTGGGAGGACAATGATATTGATGGTGGTCATGGTGGTAAGGATGGTGGTAGTGATGATGGTGAAGATGATGATGGTGGTGGTGGTGATTGTGATGATGGTAATGATTATGATGGTGATGATGATGGTGGTGGTGATTATGATGGTGGTGATTATGATGGTGGTGATTATGATGATGGTGGACATTATGATGGTGGTGATGATGATTATGATGTTGATGGTGATGATGGTAGTGATTGTGATGATAGTGATATTGGTAATTAGGATCATTGTGATGATGGTAATAGTGATTATGATGGTGATGATGCTGATCATGGTGGTGATTATGATGGTGGTGGTGGTTATTGTCCCTTCCTACAAGTTCTCTGAGCAGCTGCCAGTTTCTCAGTGAGTTTGGCTGGTGAAGTGCTGAGACTCAAGCAGAGGAAGGGAGGGGGAGAGGGAGATTCCGGGAGCCTCAAAGAGATAGAGACCCAAGAAAGAGCCCGGGAGAGATTCCAAGAGAGGAAACAACTCGTTTATTGGTGTAAGCCGAGGGTCTTTTATACTAACATTACCAGGCTTCTGAGGTGAGAATGGGGTTTGGGGGTGTGTGGGAGTTTCACAGTGTCTGTGGAAGGTGTGAGCTNTTTTTTTTTTTTTTTTTTTTTTTTCTAATATCTGAAATTGATTGTGAGGCTCAGCCAAACTGAAGCCATGTTCTGTGTTCACTTTATGGGGCCCCAAGTCTCAGGGACACAGCCAAAGATGCAGGAAAGAGAGATGACAGCTGCCCTGTGACCTCAACTTCTCTATCACTCGGAATCATGGGAAGCATGTAGATGACCTCATGGTTAATAAAGGGAGCACGTGCTGCCAGGAGACCTTTGCCCAACTCCTGGGAGGATGGTGATTTTGATGGTGGTAATGGTGGTAAGGATGGTGGTAGTGATGGTGGTGAAGATGGTGATGGTGGTGGTGATTTTGATGATGGTAATGGTGATTATGATGGTGATGATGATGGTGGTGGTGATTATGATGGTGGTGATTATGATGGTGATGGTAGACATTATGATGGTGGTGATGATGGTTATGATGATGATGGTGATGGTGGTAGTGATTGTGATGATGGTGATATTGGTAATTAGGATCATTGTGATGATGGTAATGGTGATTATGACAGTGATGTTGCTGATCATGGTGGTGATTATGATGGTGGTGGTTATTGTCCCTTCCTCCAAGTTCTCTGAGCAGCTGTCAGTTTCTCAGTGAGTTTGGCTGGTGAAGTGCTGAGACTCAAGTGGACGCAGGGAGGGGGAGAGGAAGATTCCGGGAGCCTCAAAGATATAGGGACCCAAGAAAGAGCCCAGGAGAGATTCCAAGAGAGGAAACAACTCATTTATTGGTGTAAGTTGAGGGTCTTTTATACTAATATTACCAGGTTTCTGAGGTGGGAATGGGGTTTGGGGGTGCGTGGGAGTTTCACAGTGTTTGTGGAAGGCGTGAGCCACCATAGCTCCACTGGGCTTAGCAAAACTAAGATGTGCTCTCGAGATAGTGTGGAAATGTGACACATTTTTCTGCCTGGAATTTCAAAGCAAAGCTTCAAGTCATGATTTCTCATATTGGCCAGTGGGGTTCAGCCTCACCCCTGGCCTCCATCACGGTAATGGGGTAGTGAGGCCAGACCCCCTCTATGGTGCTCTAGGCAGGTGAAACCTCATCCTGACAGGTTATGATGGTGGTGATGATGATTATGATGGTGATGGTGGTAATAACGATGGTGGTGGTCATAATGATGGAGGTGGTGTTTTCGGTAATGGTAACATTGGTGATTATGATCATTGTGATAATGGTAATGATGATTATGATGGTGGTGGTGGTGGTGATGGTGGTAGTGGTGGTGGTGTTGGTAGTGATAATGATGATGATGCATGGTAATGGTGGTTATGGTGGTGATGGTGATTATGATGGTAGTGGTGGTGATGATGATGGTAGTTGCAGTGGTGGTGGTGATGGTCATGATCATGATGGTGGTGATGGTCATGATGGTGATGGTGGTGCTGGTGGTGGTGATAGTGATGATTGAAAACTTGAAATGCAGCTTGATGCCTCCAGAAAATTTATATCCCTCTAGATTCTGTTTCCATGTGCAGCTTTGCACAGTGGCAATATCCTGGCCACTGAGATTTTACCTGTGGGGTGTAGTGCAGGTCCACTTGCAAGGGTGCTCTGCCTTATTTCATTATTTACAAAAGCAATCAATAATTATTCCCCTAGAGTAGGTTTCCTTTCTGTATTTTATGTATTTATTTTTATTTTATGTGTGTGAGTGCATTTTGTGTCATGCCCACAGTGACCAGAAGAGAGCGTCTGATCCCCTGGAATTGGGATTAGGGACCATTGTTAGTCACTTTTGGGGTCCTGGGACCCAAGTCCAAGTCCTGTGCAAGAGCAGCCAGTGCTCTTAACCACTGAGCCATCTCTCCAGCCCCTATAGTAAAAGTTCTCTCTCAGAGCTTGGGTTAAGGCTTGCTGTCCCACCCCCAGTCCTTGAACAAAGTTGCTTGCTTTATCCAGTCTCACTGTCAGGAAAGAAAATCATTTTCTCTACTGTATTCCATTAAATGATTAACAGGCCTGTTAGTTAAACTGAGAAAACAAGAGATTAACAAGAGCAGACAAGCCTTTGCACTTAGGATGCTGGCGTTCAGGGGAAACTGTAGCTCAAGGATGCAGGTAGATAATGTTGTTTCTGTGTTATGTTGATATGGGTTGGGTAGGAGCAGGCATACACTTCTGGAAGGATAAACAGAATGGGTCTTGAAACTCGGTATCCTTAAAATAGTGTCTGGGCAAATTCCTACTCAAGCAAAACCACGCAAAATGGACTCACAGCAAGGAGACAGCAGTGCAAGCCAGCAGT
>VZQC01006536.1:342828-362089 GCA_009823505.1 Rhizomys pruinosus
CCCAGGAAGCAGACAACCTGGTTTCAGAGCATAAGGGGACAGTTCACATGACACCCACAGTCAGGAAGCGGACCAGCATGGCGTCTGGGAGCATGAGGGGGTAGGTCAAATGGCACTCACTATCAGGAAGCAGACAGTGGGGTATCAGATCATGAGGCAGCAGGTCACATGGCACCCCTAGCTCAGGAGGCAGAGAGCTTGATATCAGAGCATGGGGCTGCAGGTCACATGGACCCATGGTCAAGTAGAAGCATGGTGTTGGGAGCATGAAGGGGCAGAGTCACATGGTACCCACAGTCAGGAAGCAGACAGTATGTGTCTGGCATCGAACGCACCAGCAGGTCACATGGCACCCACAGGAGGAAGAGAGCATGGTATCAGAACATTGATGGGTGCAGGTTACATGGAACCCACACTCAGAAGTTCCTGACTGTGGGTGCCATGTGACCTGGCCCCTCATGATCCCAATACCATGCTATCTTCATCCTGACTGTGGGTGCCATGTGACCTGCTGCCTCATGCTCTAGACACCATGCTGCCTGCTTCCTGACTGTGGGTGCCATGTGACCTGGCCCCTCATGATCCCAATACCATGCTATCTTCATCCTGACTGTGGATGCCATGTGACCTGCTGCCTCATGCTCTAGACACCATGCTGCCTGCTTCCTGACTGTGGGTGCCATGTGACCTGGCCCCTCATGATCCCAATACCATGCTATCTTCATCTTGACTGTGGGTGCTATATGACCTGCTACCTCATGCTCTAGACACCATGCTGCCTGCTTCTTGACTGTGGGTACTATGTGACCTGCCCCCTCATGTTCCCAATACCATGCTATCTTCATCATGACTGTGGGTGCCATGTGACCTGCTGCCTCATGCTCTAGACACCATGCTGTCTCCTTCCTGACTGTGAGTACCATGTGACTTGCCTCCTCATGCTCCCAACACCATGCTGTCTGCTTCCTGATTATGGGTTCCATGTGACCTGCTGCCTCATGTTCTGATACCATGCTGTCTTGCTTCCTGACTGTGGGTTCCATGTAACCTGCTGCCTCATGCCCTCATGCTCCGACACCAAGCTGTCTGCTTCCAGACTGTGGGTGCCAAGTGACCTGCTCCCTCTTGCTTTAGGCTTTCAGCACGGCCCTGCCTGCCTTTCCTGCTGCTGCCATGGAGAGAACGATACCCAGGCTGAACAAGAGTGGAATGTACTATATCTCTCTCTGGCAGTCTGAGCACAGCATCCAAGTTGCTTCCTCCTTTTCATAAAGAATGAGCTGAGGTGTAATAACAATGGGCATGCAGAATCCAGAACCAGTAGCATTTGCACAAAAGGCCGTGGTACCATCATACCAAAGAAAGAATGGGGATTTGACACACAGGGTCCTGTTGAGAAGAATATTTCAGAGACACCTGGGGTTGGGAGCCATCACAGGTCTCACTAGACAAAGGGGGAGGGTGGTGAGCCTATCAAAGAGGGAGATGACATAAAGCACTGGCCGTGTTGCAATGGGGGCAGGTTCCTGCAGAAAGCCATTAGAAGGGACTGCAGTAAGCAGACGGCCTGTGAGAGACACACAGGAAAAGCATTGGGAGACATTGGAGTGGGTGATGTAATTAAGGAGATCTTTGGTGTATTCAATATATTGATGCCATGTCAGTGTAGATTGCATCTTACCTTCCATTTTGGGTTCCTGTAACAAAATGTGAGATTGAGTGAGTATGGTCTGCTAGGGGACAACAAGCTGGTAAGAGATGTGAATATCAGCGACAGGGTATCTGCCATAGCTGTGGGTGTAGAGTTTTTCCCTGTATCCTGGTCCTCCAGCAATCACTCCAGGGTTCCTGTATGTTAAATTCAATTTGATTATTTTGGATCTAGAACATGTTTCCTGGGCTCTGAACGTTTTCCAACATGCAGAACCAAAATCTGCAACCCCCAAAGATGTTAATTTCTTGTAACCATTGTTCTTTGTTACAATACAGGAATCAAGTGAATGGATCCTGAGCAGTGGAGGTGGAATTGGGAACACAGGAACAAGGACAGCTTTGCAGCAGCCATGTAAAGGGAAGTCACTGGTCTCTGTTACCTGATTCCTTCCTTCCCAGATTTCTCTGGTGAAAAATAACCAGACATGGGTCCAGATCAGAGGTCTGTCCACTGGCTGGGCAGAGGCAGAGTTAGTGTGGACTGTCATTAAAGCAGCTTAAACAATGGCAGACTGGGGAGCTGAGGGGGGCACATAGACTTTGCAGAAGTGAGGAGGTGGTCAACTTTCTTCCATGTTATGTCCTTTGGATTCTGGAAGTATCTCCTCCTCCTCCTCCTCCTCCTCCTCCTCCTCCTCCTCCTCCTCTTTCCATCATCAAGGGATAGGCGTGCCGTTTTTTTGGTCTGCGGGGAAGAATCTGACATTTCTAGCTGAAATCTAAATGGGTCACAGACACTCCTCTGGAAAGATGCAAGCAAAACTCCTCCTTGTTGTCTACAGCGGTTCAGATCCCTTCCACTGACTGTCTAGGAGGGTCCCTCTACCTGACAAGTATCTGAGGGAGACTGCCTGGTGTCTGCCAATGCTTGATCATTGCTGGTCATTCTGAGCTCCTGTAAATGTTGAAAAGATTGAGAGTCACCAGTGCTATGGCCAGCTGGATGTTAGGGGGGTAGTTACCTGTTTTTTTGTTAATAGTTGTTTTTTTTTTTGGGACTTGGTAGGTCTTTCATCATCTTTCTATGATGCCCTGTCTCTGAGGATTATGAGAAATACCTGTATAATGTGCAATATTCCATAACTGACAAAAGGATTTGAAGTGGGAACTAGCAAATGCCAGGCCATTGTCCATTTTAAGCTGCTTAGCTTCCTAAGTGGCTTCCCATGGTGGCAAAGGTAGAGAGGAGATGGGTGGTAAGGTCCTTAGCTCATTCCCCGGTGTGTACTGTAGCCTATATAAATTTAGAGTAGGTATCCACAGTGACAAAGACATATTTCTGTCTACCCAGGGAAGAAATATGTGTAACACAAGTTTGCCAAAGGGAATTGGCTTTCAATCCTCTGGGATTGGTTCCTGGAGCTTGTAGCAGGTGCCTTAACTAAAGAGGGGCAGGAATAGCAAGTCCTAAGGATATGCTGAAGTTGGGCAGTGGGGATCCCAGGGAAGCAGATACCAAGACCTTTAAGGTTGGTGTAGGTGGTGGAATGGAATTTTCTGCTTCAGAAAGAGACAGGACATAAATCCCTGTGGAGGCAACTCAGTCTGCAAGAGAGTTGAGCTTCAGAAAGAGGCCCTGGCAGGAGGCTGAGTGCATGAATGTGCTGTATGAAGAAAGGGTGGGTCATTTTTTGCAGGAGGGATGAGACAGTAATGAGAAGAGGGAGAGAAAAATACTGTCTAATCAGACAAAGGATCTGGACAAATAAGGCAATAAATTGTCCAAATAGATACTGTCTGAGAAGAGATTAAGAGGTTGGCTGGTTTCCTTCAGAGCTAGATAAACAGTGTAAAGTCTCTGTACTGTGCAGAGTGGTCAGGAAAGGGGTGAAAGAAGATTTGGCAGGTTTAATCAGGCTATCATAAATTATAGCTGCAGCTCCCCCTTTCCTTCATCTGTACAAACTGATGCAGCCCATTCAATGGGCGCATCCTGGAAGAGACAGGGAAGGAGACAGGTTAACAGTAGGAGACCAGAGTCCCATTTGCCACTAGGATAGTGATTATCTATTTGTCTGGGGAATCCCATGAGGCTAATAGCTATGCAAGTATGATTGCACAGCACCCACTGGATATCTGGGAGAGAGAAAGGTGTTACTATAACACTGGGTTCTTTCCCTAGGGTTTGTAAAGAGTGATCCCTCCTCTTCCTTATCATGGGGGCTACAGAATCCATTTCAGTTAACAGCCAGGAACCTCCCCCTATGGGTGTGTGCAACTATTCTAGAATTCCCACGTGTAGTAAAGAGCTCCCATGAGGGTAGGGGTAGTATTAAAAATGACCAACTGAACGGGGTGGGAGGGTGTTAAATGTGCTAAATCCATCATCTGGAGAGCTTGATTGACTTTAACCAGAGAATCTGAAGCTTCTAGCATGAGCTTTCACTTAGAGGCTGGCGCCCTGTGTCCTCAAGGGACCAAAGAGAGGCTGAAGTGTTGTTGGGACCAACAGCCAGGGGTGGAGTCAGTTAAGGTTCCCTAGGAAGCTTTGAAGGGACCTTAGGGTGAGAACAGGTGGGAAGGAAAGTACAGGTTTTAGTGGCCTTACTGCCATGAGGGAAATTTCAGTACCCAGGAAACTAATGGGAGGAAACATGTGGACCTTAGCATGGGCTATTTTAAATCCAAATGACTCTAGGGATGGTACCAGCCTCTCTCTCTCTCTCTCTCTCTCTCTCTCTCTCTCTCTCTCTCTCTCTCTGAAACAGGGTATCTCTGTAGCCCCAGCTGTCCGAGAACTCACTCGGTAGACCAGGCTGGCCTTGAACTCACAAAGATCCACCTGCCTCTGCCTCCCGAGCGCTAGGATTAAAGGCATGTGCCACCACGTCTGACCAGCCTTTCCCTTAAAGCTGCCAGGTCAGTTGAAAACTTGTCCCAGACTACCCTGTCATCCATATAGTGGAAGAAGTGAAGGTCTTGTTCTATGTGGAGTTTTAAGGCTTCAGCCACAGCCTCTTAGCAGAGTGTTGGGGTGTTAGCCATACCTTGCAGCAGGACATTCCACTCGGAACGAGTTGCTGGACCTGAGGTGTTAATGGTAGGAACTGAGAAAGCAAAGTGCTTACAGTCCTCCAGGTGGAGGGGAATTGAAAAGAAGCAGTCCTTCATATCTATGGCTGGCACAGGGGTGTTAGCTGGGATAGCAGAGGCAAGAAGGAGACCCCTTTGCGGGGATCCCCATATATGCATAGTTAATGACACGCAAATCTTTTAAGAGGTGCAATCCCCCTGTTGTCTTTTTAATGACAAAGAGTAGGGTGTTCTAGGGACTACGAGCTGGCCAGACATGTCCCAATGTGAGCTGTTCTTTCACTATATCTTGTAAGGCTATTAATTTCTCCCTTGATAAGGGCCACTGCTCTTTCCAGACAAGATCATCTGATTTCCAGTCTAGGCTGGGGGGAAGAATAAACTGCAGTGACCCTCAGGATTGCGGGTGCTTCTTTCTAAGATAATAGAGGCATTTTCCCCTGGCTAAATGGTATTTATGGGTGTGGTTGGTCTCAGGTGGGGTGGCAATAACCACATGTGAAGCCCCCAGAAGATCTTTCCCTAGCAGATTGGTATTAGTTGGTGCTACTAATGGGCAAAGTTTACACGTTTCCATCATGGTCTTCCCAGATGTATGCATTTTTGGTGATATAAGACTGTGAGGGTCCCCCTATCCCTAGAAGTCTAAGACCTGGAAGTTGGGGCCAGTCAGATGGAACTTCTTGTTGTTTTAAAATGGTTCTATCTGCCCCCAGAGCTATCAGTCATTTGAAGAGTTTCACTCTGATTTTTATTGTTAAGGCAGGATGGGAGCCCTCCAAAATGGGTGCAGCCCAAAGGGCACATACTGATTTTTCCTTCCCCTTTGTTTTCCAGGCTAGGGGCCACCTGCCCAGAAGTTTAAGGTTCCAATACCCTGTCATTCTTATTACACTTTGAATGGCAATCGCATTTCCAGTAATATCATTTTCTGCACCAGGGGCAAAAGATGTGGGGGGGCGGGGTGGAGTGTCAGAAGGTTCTTTAAGAAAGACTGATGTTTTAGGGCACTCTCTCTTCCAATGCCCCCAGCCTCCACAGCTGAAACATTTTTCATTTGTGGTGACAGCTGCTGCAAAGGCTTGGGCAAGAAAAGTAGCCTTGTGTGAGGCTGTTCCCACATCCTGAGTTGCCACTGTCCACCATTCATAATGTTCCTCCTTTAACTCCTGTCAGGCTTGCTTGCATTCAGATGTCATTCTATCCCAGATAATACTCTTTTTTTTTTTTTTTTTTTTTTGTCTTTTTGAGACAGGGTCTCCCTGTAGCCCCAGCTGTCCTGGAACTCACTCTGTAGACCAGGCTGGCCTTGAACTCACAAAGATCCGCCTGCCTCTGCCTCCCAAGTGCTAGGATTAAAGGCGTGCGCCACTAAGCCCGGCCCCAGATAATACTCTTAAAGAGCATTTACCTAGCTGTAGGTTCCAGAATTTTCCTCTCCAGACTGCTTCTAGTTCTTAAGATAAAATCAGACAAGCACTCCACGTTTTTGTCTTAGAAATAGCAGGGAGGAACCCTCTCGAGGGTCAGTTGCAAGAGGTGGGGTAATAGGACCCCAGGCTTGCAGAACGCAGAGGTGGACCTGATCAAACTAGCCTGGAGCCAGCCCAGCCTGCTGAGTCCCTGTGCTAAATTCCTTTTGGTTAAATATATATTGTCTATTGGTCCTTTAGTCACATGTGGCTACAATCCACATGAAGTTCTTCCCTCCTAGAACCAGGCTGACAGTGTCACAAGGCTACAAGCCTCCAGCCAGCAGGAGACAGTTCTTCAGCTGAGCTTCTGGCATGGAGGGAGGAGGGGACTTTGAGAAGTTACCAGGAGAGGAATAAAGGAAATGGACTCAGGTCTGGGAAATAGATTCAGTTTTATTCATACCAGCAGTGTGTTTATATACTAAAAGCTACTGTGCTCTGGGCAAGGAAGTGGGGAGACAGTTGGAAGGGAAGGGCAAGCCACCTTGGCTCCTATGAGGAGGGGGAGCTACAGAGCTCCTGTTTGTGCAACCAATAAACTAGAGGTGTGACATTTTGCTCAATACCTTAAGAGAAGGGGCCATACTGTTCTTTGTAGAGATAGGTAAGGCAGGAAAACACTGCAATATCCCAACCTCATGGAGCTATAGATAGTCCACAGAGACAACTTGAATGCTCATAACTTGAATGCAGATAACCCTCAGATGTTCTGGGTCAGGTCTTGCAGTTCTGCCTTGAGCCAGGTAAAGTTTCATTCCTACAGCCCGTCCTTTCTATTTTTTTAATTTAAATGGAGCAGTAATATCACAGCCCTCTAGGAGTTCTTCTGGGATGTCCTGATATTGGACTAAGACAGTCTAAGCTGCGACCTCAGTGAGAGTATTGATTTGGTTTTTGATAAACCAGAGAACACAGGGTGCAATAGTCAGGACAACTCCTAGGGTGAAAATGGGTCCAAGCAAAAGAAGTAACCAGGTAGTCAGGGGGTAGGAAAATCACGGGACAGAAATTTGTGGGGAGTACTTTGTATGGAGTTCTTTCCTAAGGTCCTTTAGGCTTTAACATTTTGTTCAACTACACCAGATTCATTAACATAAAAGCAACATTCCTCCCCAAGGAACACACAGGTTCCCCCATTTGCTGCAGTCAGTAAGTCTAGGGATCACCAGTTCTGAATTACCACCTCAGCCAGAGAAGTTATCTGTCTCTGGAGTGATTCAAGGCTGTTTGTCATGTATGGCATTGCCTCATCAAGCTTATTTTGGAAGTCCACTTCCATGCTGTAAACCATTTAGGGCTCCGCCCCCCAGTTCCCACCACTGCCGTGGAAAGAATGATGCCTAGGCTGACCAGGAGAGGGATAAATATATCTCTCTTTTGATGGTCTGGGTCCAGTCACAGCATCCAAGTGACTTCCTCCTTCTCATAAAGGAAGAACTGGGAATGATAAAAGGCAAGCAAATTCCAGAACCAGTAGCATTTCCACAGAGAGAGCCAGTACCCTCATACCAGAGAAAAAAATGGGGATTTGACACACAGGGTCCTGTCAAGAGGAATACTTTGGAGGTACCTGGGGTCTGGGGCTGCTGCAGCTCTCACTAAACAACTAGGAAGAGTCAGTCAAAGAGGGAAATACTGTGAAATACCAGTCCTGTCTTCTCGAGGGAAGATTCTTGTAGGTGTTAAAAGGAAGGGCAGTAAGGAGAGGGCGTATAAGGGATGCACAGAAAAAATATTGGGAGACATTGGGGTGGGTGGTATAGTTAAGGAGATCTCTGGTGTATTCAGTGTATTGGAGCCATGTTACAGTAGACTGCAGCTTTCCTTCCATTTGGGATTACTGTAACAGAATGTGGGATTGAGTGAGAATGGGCTGAGGGGCTAGTATAAGCTGGTGGGAGATGCAGATATCTGCTGCAGGGTACGAATTGCTGTAAGAGTAGAGCTTTCCCTGCACTCCAGCTCTCCATAAGTCACTCCAGGGGTCCTGTATGTATATTTCAATCCAGTTATTTTGGATTTTGAACAGGTTTCTTGGGCTGTGAACACTCTCCAACCTGAAGACCAGAATCTGCAACCACCATAAATGTCAGCTTCCTGAAAACATTGTCCTTTGTTAAGATGGGGGAAACAGATAAAGAGCACCTGAGAAGTAGAGGTGGAATTGAGGAACACAAGGATTGGGACTGTCTTACTGCAGCCTTGTAAAGGACACTCGCTGGAGTTAAAATTTCCACATGGGAAGCTGCCTCCTTTTGGAGTGAGACTCTTAATATCACCCCGTGGATGTCCCCTGCAGACTTATGGAATTCAGAATCTTGGACATGTGTGGCACAGAACGCTAGATAGCAAGAAAATGATCGCATCTCTCAAGTTCTTGCCACTCTTAGCTATAGCAAGACAATGTTTAGGGCCTTCCCACCAGGCCATGAAGGAAGGGAAACCAACAAAATTAAACCGCAGACCCTCTCCTCCCAAGAACCTGCTAAAACTCCCCTCAAAAACCCCAATAAATTTCCCTCTGAAAGCCCCACATTGGGTGCCAGTTTTAGTTAAATATATATCGTCTGTTGGTCCTTTAGTCACACGTGGCCGCAACCCACATGACGTTCTTTCCTCCTAGAACCAGGCTGACAGCTTCACAAAGCTACAAGCCTCCTGCCAGCAGGAGACAGTTCCTCAGCTGAGCTTCTGGCAAGGAGGGTGTAGGGGACTGCAAGAAGTTACTTGAGAGGAATAAAGGAAACGGACTCAGAGAAATGGTCTGGGAGATAGACTCAGTTTTATTCATGCCAGCAGTGTGTTTATATACTAAAAGCTACTGTGCTCTGAGCAAGGAAGCGGGGGGCAGGAGGAAGGGAAAGGTGAGCCACCTTGGTTCCTACCAGGGGGCTGCAGAGTTCCTGTTTGTGCAACCAGTAAACTAGAGGTGTGGTATTTTGCTCAATACCTTAAGGGAAGTGGCCATCCGGGTATGGGACTTTGCAGAGGTAGGTGAGGCAGGAAAACACTGCAATATCCCGACCTCATGGAGCTATAGATAACCCACAGAGACGACTTGAATGCTCATAGAGATATCAGATAACTTTCAGAAGTTCCGGGACAGGTCCTAGAGGTCGACCTTGAGCCAGGCAAATTCCCCCTCCCCCAAAAGTTCTTCATTACCCCAGTCCATGTTAGGTTGACTCTGGTTCCTTTGAACCTGTTGGAGACATTCATATCTGTAGAGTGCCTCCCGTTGAAGAAATTTGGAAGGAAGGATTGGCAGATGTCTCTCCAGGCCTGGAGAGTGTTAAGAGTAGCACAAAAGCTCTGGAGAATGGACATTGTCCAAGGTGTCTTATCTTACTGCTTGCCTGAGTTCCTTCAAGTCGCTAGCCTTATATGGGTACCAATTCAAAGGACAACTCCATGTTGCAGCTACATTAACAGGAAAGGCCTGAAAGTTAGAGTCTTGGCTCTCCCTGATCTGGCAGATGTTTTCTGTGGTTGAGAGAGAAGCAGCCGGGGAAGGGGAGGAAATGCTGCTTCTGGCCCTTTAAGCAGAGGCAGCTGAGGTTAGAGGGAGGGATCAGGCTAAATAATGGTGGATCTGTTTGGATCTTTTGCTTAATTTGTTCTGCCACTGCATGGTCTGAGACTGGCCAGGTTTTGGAGGGGAGCTTATTAGAGTCCTCCGAGGATTCTGGGGTCTCAGGGGGATTTTTATCAGAGTCCTCAGGGGATATGGTTTGTTGTCTGCTTTTTCTAGAATCCCTGCCTGGAGAGGCCTGATGGGAGGGGCCTAAACACTACCCAACCATGGCTAAAAGGCAAAAGCCTGAGAGAGGTGTCTGCACTTTCTTGCACATCCTGGGGCCTAGCTGCCTGTGCCACATGGGTCCAAGAGTCTGGATTCCACAAGTCTGCAGAGGATATCCACAGGGCTACTTTAAGAGTCTCATTCCAGAAGGAGGCAGCTTCCCACATGGAGATTTTAACTCCTCAGCTCTCAAGAAGTGTTTTTATTTTTCTAACATGTGTGTCCCTCTGGCATGCTTGATTGTTTCCCATGATAGAGAAAGAAAAGAAAGACTGACATGTCATGTGGACATTTCCAGAGGCATGGCCCCTGGGGGATTCACATGATGTGTTTCAGTCAAGCCTTCCCCCAAGTTAAAGAGACTGGCAGCCACACTAAGTGTACTTACTGGCTGTTGGGTAACTGGTTTTGCATGACAGAAAAGAGAATCTAGATAGAGGTTCTTTGCTAACACCCAGTCAGTCAGTCAGAAATCCTGTAGGTGGTGAGGAAGCCTTCAGTCAACACAGGAGAGTGCCTCCCCCAGAAGACATCAGTTACTTTCCCATCATACTGAACCTCTTGCAAAGACACAGACCAAAAGTAAAGGTTGGAAGAAAGACGGCTTGTCCCCCATGAGAAACTCGGAGGGACAGGGTACAGCTACCCATTACAGTCCCCTAATGGATGGGGAGGGCTTTACCTTCCCTTCTCTGAATCCTCCTAAAGTATTTGTAAAAGAGTTTCTCGCTCAAGAGAGACACAGTGTGAAAGTGCCCTTCCATATTCCTCCCAGGGGGCAGGGGAGACCTTACCTTTTTTTCCTTTGTCCTCTGAAAGGCGTTACCTCTGTTTGAGGTGCCAGATGTAGCCTTTAGCCAGATGTGGCCTTATGGTGTTCTTCCCCCCCCCCCACCCCCGGGAGAGACTGCAGATCCCCTAGAGAGCTCTGGCCTGACAACACACCAGGTCCCAGCAGCAGGAGGGAGGGGGAGAGAGAAGGTACCAGGAAGCCTGAAGAGAGGTGGAAATAATTACTCAAGAATGAGCCAACGAGCCGGGAGAAATATCACAGGGAAAACACTCCATTTATTGGTGACAAGTGAAGGGTTTTATACTAAACCTACTGTGCTCCAGGGAGGAGATGGGGGTCAAAGTGTGTAAAAGTGAGCAAGGGTGCCACAGGCAACATGGCTCCTACCTGGACAACTAAACTTCCAGATGTGTTTTTGGTAAATAGGAAGTGTGATATTTTTTCTGCCCAGTACATCAAAAGGGAGCCCTCTGGATATAGGGCCTTGCTCAGCAAGCAGGGGAACTGCCTATCCTGGCTCTTCATAGAAGCTTGCTGGATGGTGGGCATGGAACTCCTCTGTGCTCAAGCTAAACAGAGTCCCATCCTGACAGTGATGGTCTGTGATTCCTGCAGTGGCTTGTCCAATGTGATGGTCTGTAATTTCTGCAGTGGCTTGTCCACTGTGATGGTCTGTGATTTCTACAGTTACTTGTCCCACTGTGATGGTCTGTGATTCTTAAAGTGACTTGTCCACTGTGATGGTCTGTGATTCCTACAATGACATGTCTACTGTGTTGGTCTGTGATTCTTACAATGATTTGACCACTGTGATGGTCTGTGATTCCTACAGTGACTTGTCCACTGTGATGGTCTGTGATTCTCACAGTTACTTGTCCACTGTGATGTTCTGTGATTCTTAAAGTGACTTGTCCACTGTGATGGTCTGTGATTCCTACAATGACTTGACTACTGTGATGGTCTGTGATTCTTACAGTGATTTGACCACTGGGATGGTCTGTGATTCCTACAGTGACTTGTCCACTGTGATGGTCTGTGATTCTCACAGTGACTTGTCCACTGTGATGGTCTGTGCTTCTCACAGTGACTTGTCCACTGTGATGGTCTGTGATTCTCACAGTGACTTGTCCACTGTGATGGTCTGTGATTCCTACAGTGGCTTGTCCACTGTGATGGTCTGTGATTCCTACAGTGACTCATCCAGTGTGATGGTCTGTGATTCTCACAGTGACTTGTCTACTCTGATTGTCTGTGATTTCTACAGTGAGTTGTCCACTCTGATGGTCTGTGATTCCTGCAGTGACTTGTCCACTGTGATGGTCTGTGATTCCTACAGTGACTTGTCCACTTTCATGGTTTGTGATTCCCACAGTGGCTTGTCCACTGTGGTGGTCTGTGATTCTCCCAGTGACTTGTCCACTGTGATGGTCTGTGATTCCTACAGTGGCTTGTCCACTGTCATGGTCTGTGATTCCTACAGTGGCTTATCCACTGTGATTGTCTTCCTTCCATTTACATTGTACATGGAGGTTGTACAGTCCATGGATCAGTAGTTTCCTAGAGCACTGGTTCTTATTAGGCCATCTTAGGAGCACATAGCTCACAACTTGTTGGCATTAAGCCATCACATATTGAAGTGTTTGACTCTGAGCCAGCTATTTAAAAGACTAAGCTGTATCATGGATTTCTAATAGTCAACAAACAATCATGCAGTAGCTTTACTCATTAGATATAAAGCAATGCTGCCAGGGCAGGGGAGCAGTGACCCTCCTAGGGCTGAGCTGCCTCCTCCTGGTGCTGAAGCACTAATAAAATGGAGGGGTTAAGATCTCATACCCCCCTCAATAAAAATGTCTAAACTCTGTACTCGGACACATTTTCCTTTGTTCCTGGCTGTGGATAGAGTTGTGTCCACTGTAGGAAGTTTTCTTTCTAATGAGCAGGTACCATGCGGCCCTGCTAAGGGAAGGGGAACACAGTACCCCTCTGTGGCCACTGTAGGGAACTGGCCTCTTGATGCAGAGACCAGCTGGCTGCTTCCATAGTCCAGCCTGAGAGGTCCCTCCAACTCAGGCCCTTAGCCTGTGACAATGGAATATTTCCCACTTTTGGCTGTGATTTCCCACCTGCCCAGAGAATGCTGGCCCCTGGACAGGAATTTCAGGCTGATGGCTGATGGCCTATCTTCAGCCTATGTCCACTCACAACACCACCTATCCAGGTTGGTGATCCACACTGGGAACTCTTTCCAACCCACTGGCCACTCAAACGAAATGCAGGCCTGCTTTGGCCTGTATGCTCACAAAAGAAAAAAAAAAATGATGGCCAGGAATTCTGTAATGATGGTAATGATCGAAAATTCAATTCACTGCCCCCTACAGCCTGCTTTTATAAGCCAAATGACATCAGCTTCCAGAGTCAATCACAGGCCCCCAACTCCATGCCACTGCACACCATTGCCCCACCCAGCATCACACACCTAGGCCAGGTTATCTGCTCCTCCTTGGGGTGGGGTCAGAGAAATCCCCTGACTCCCATCATTGTGGTGCCTGAGGGGTGCTAGCTGAGAACTAGACCCCAATTCAAACTGGATCTTCCTACAGTCCCCCACACATTTCATGTGCTGGACAGAACCTTTCTCCTTATGTGGCCATGCGGGACCTAGTGAGAATTGTGAAAGTTGTCAGCTAGGGTAGGAAGCCATTAAAATTGTTCTTGTGGGACCCAGATTTGGTCCTCGTGAGACCAGGTTGTTGTAAAGAGGAATCCTGGCCCTGAAGTGCACTCCAGCTCTAGCCAGAGTTCCTTCCTCTCACATGGACTCTTACCATGATCTTATGCATGGATGGAGAGCCACCAAAGGTGGCATCAAAAATATGTGCCCTTTCTGCCTCCCAAAGTATGTACCAAAGGACCTTTTCTTCATAAGCTCCCCAGCCTCATATTTTTTTTTGCAACAATAGATGAAGATTCCCCTCTAGATTAGGTCAATATTATTGGCTTTTCTTCTCCACAACAAGCATGTAGCCTGTAAGGTTCGGTAGCATTGAAATTGCTTCTCTGTGTGGAAATCTCACCCTATACCACCAGTGTCCCTCCATTCACTACATCCATCTAGTGAGATTATTCCCATGTCTCATACCCTGCCTGTGATCAACTATCCCTGAGTTGCTCTGACTTAACCTACCGTCACATCCTGAAGAATACATTGGGCCATCCCTGTGACTGCTCCCACAGGTGTGTGGGCCCCATCATAGACTCAGGCCAGTAAGCTCCAGAAGATCAAGAATGCTGTCTTCTCAGCAACTTGTCTTCTGCCCACACAAGGCAGGTGCCAATTACCTAGAAATGTGTCTGCTCCATGCATATCACTAAGAGCAATTTCATAGAAGCCTGGTTTCAGATGGAAATATGCATTCCTGAAGTGGTCCTGGGTTTGGGTCTGGCTTGGGTGCCTTAATGAGGTCGTGTGTTGGAGGCTCAGGTTCCGGACCTAATAGGATCACCTGGAGCAGCCTGGCACTGCTCCAGGCAGGTACCGGAGCACAGGCTAATTCAGGCATACACACACACACCCACAAACACCAACAACTGAAATTGAGGAGAAAGTATCCAGTGGATAAGGAGAACACTCAGAACAGGAAAAGAAGAGTGACGTAGACTTCCAATATCCAATGTAAACAGAAGTGAAAGCCTGAATCCTAGACAAGTCAACACTCCATAAACAAGGAAGGGGGGGGGGAAGCATGGGAAGGAGGCAAGCAAAATAAAACAAGCTTTCAGCCTTCAACAAACTGAAAAGGCATTTGAGATTTGAATCACAAAAGGGAAAACCACATGCCAGGACATGACAAAGGGACAACATGGGAAAGGGGCAGGATAATTCTAAACCAAGCTCCATCAACCTGGTAGGAGATAGCTACAATGGGATCCTCCTGGAGGTGACCCCAGAAACAGACCTTAGAGGAAAAATTGCAGACGTATGGAGAGAAATTAAAGAAAATAAAGAAGAATTCAGAGAACTAAAGAGAGAGAATGAAAAACTCAAAAAGGACCTAGAGGGATACAATGACAAACTTCGAAAAGAACTAAAGGAAGGGATTGACAAACTCCAGAAAGAACTAGAGAGAGAAAAGAACAAACACCTTAAGGAGGTAGAAACACTGAAAAANAGAGAAATTAAAGAACATAAAGAAGAATTCAGAGAACTAAAGGAAGGGATTGACAAACTCCAGAAAGAACTAGAGAGAGAAAAAAACAAACACCTTAAGGAAGTAGAAACACTGAAAAAGGAAGCCAACCAACGAAGTAAGGAGCACCAAGAAGAGACTGAGAAACTCAAAAAGGAAATGGATATATTAAAGAAATCACAGGATGAAATGAAAAAGGAAATAGAACACTAATCCAATCAAGAAGAAAGGAAAGGGAAAAGCCTCAGAAATAGAAAGGAGGAAGCAGAACAAAGAATATCAGATCTGGAAGATAACAAAGAGCACATAAAAAACTCAATTAAAGATTATGAAAAACTTAAAATACACAAAGGTGGAACAACCAGGAAATATTGGACACTATGAAAAGATCAAACCTTGGCATCATAGGAATAGAGGAAGAAGAAGAAACTCAAGAGAATAAAATTGATCAGATCTTCAACAGAATAATATATGAAAACTTCCCCAAACTAAAAATAGACAAACCCATTCAAATACTAGAAGCACATAGGACTCCAAATACACAAGATCAGAAAAGAAACTCCCCACACCATATCAAAGTCAAATTGCTAGATGCCCAAAACAAAGTTAAAATTCTGAAGGCCACAAAAGAAAAACAAGTCATATACAAAGGGAAACCCATCAGAATTACAACTGACTTCTCAGCGCAAACCATGAAAGCAAGAAGAACATGGAGTAAAGCATTCCCAGTGTTATAGGACTATGGATGCCAACCCAGAATACTTTACCCAACAAAAATGTCAATTACAGCTGAAGGAGAGAGAAAAATCTTCCATGACATAAAAAAGATGATAGAATACATGTCCAGAAAACCAACTCTCCAGAAAATACTTGAAGCAATTCAAAGGATAGAAGAGAGGAGCAAATATCCTCAAGCACCTAGGAAAAGAAACTAATAAAAACATAACCGTAGGAATAGAATCAGAGACTGAAAGTCCAAATGGATAATAAGGTGAAAGGAAGCAACATCCATCTTTCAATTATAACCTTAAATATTAATGGGCTAAACGCCCCATTCAAAAGGCATAGTCTGGGAGAATGGATTAAGAAACAAAATCGATCTATATGCTGTCTACAAGAAACCCATCTCAATTTCAAGGACAGGCACCTACTCAAGGTGAAGGGATGGAAGAAAATATTCAAAGAAAATGGTACTGAAAAGAAAGCAGGTGTTGCTATTCTAATATCAGACAAAATAGACTTCAAAGCAAAAGAAATCAAAAGAGACAAAGAGGGCCATTACATCTTTATTAAAGGAACAATTGATATGAAGATCTCACAATCATGAATATATATGCACCAAATGCTGGTGCACCAAACTTTGTAAAGACAATTCTTCAAGATCTCAAGGCTCAAATGAACCCCAGCACACTAATAGCAGGGGACTTCAATACCCCACTAAGCCCTCTAGTCAGATGAACAGGACAAAGGATCAACAGAGAGACATCTGAACTGAATGATACAATACACCAAATATACCTCACAGACACTTATCAAATATTTCATCCAAACACCAGAGAATGCACTTTCTACTCAGCACCCCATGGAACATTCTCCAAAATAGACCATATACTGGGACACAGGGAAAAACTCAACAAATACAAAAAGAATGAAATACTCTCATGCATTCTATCAGACCACAGTGCAATAAAACTCAATATCAACACCAGGATAAACCCTACAACCTACAAGAACACATGGAGACTAAACAACACTCTCCTGAATAATGAATGGGTCAAGGAAGAAATAAAGAAAGAAATAAAAACATTCCTGGAACTGAATGACAATGAATAATACAACACAGCAAAACCTATGGGACACTTTAAAAGTAGTTCCGGGGGGCTGGAGAGATTGGACCTAGCGGTTAAGAGCTCCGCCAAAGCTCTGACAGAGGACCCGGGTGTCAATCCCCGCACCCCACTGTGGCCGAGAACTGTCGAGACCCAATTCCAGGAGAACTCCAGTTCCAGGGGAGTCCGAGACCCTCTTCTTCGACCTCCGCGAGCATTTGCACGACCAGGGTGCACAACTGGCAATGCGACAGTACAACTCATACACATACAGAATAAATTAAAATTAATAAAAAAAAAATTAAAAAGTAGTCCTAAAGGGCGATTTATAGACTCTAATAGGTTCCTACATAAAAAAAACAGAAAGGCACCAGGAATGATCTAACACTGCAGCTAAAAGTACTTGAGAGAACAACAAATGAACCCTAAAGCGAAGCAGACAAGAAGAAATAACACAAAATCAGATCAGAGATCAAGGATGAAATGAGAGACACAGAAACCATAGACAAAAAAATCATGAATCCAAAAGTTGGTTTCCTTTGGAGAGCAATAAGACAAAATATGACAACTCTAGCCCAGTTAACCAAAAGAAAGAAGGAACAACTTCAAATCAATAGAATCTGTGATGAAAGGGGAAATATGACAACAGACAATGAAAAGATCCAGACAATCATACGGGATTACTTTAAAAACCCATACTCTACCAAGTTTGAAAACCTAGAAGAAATAGATGAATACCTGAAATCCTGGGAATCACCAAAGCTCAACCAAGAAGAGATCGACAGCTTAAATAGACCAATAATATATGAAGAAATCGAAGATGTAATAAGCAGCCTCCTAACCAAAAAAAGCCCAGGACAAGACGGTTTCACAGCAGAATTCTATAAAATATTTCAAAAAGATTTACAACTATTACTACTTAAGTTGTTTAGAAGGATACAAATGGAGGGGGTTCTCCCAGATTCCTTCTATGAAGCCAGCATCACGCTATTACCAAAACCAGGCAAAGATAAAACAAAAAAGGAGAACTATAGACCCAACTCCCTAATGAACACAGATGCCAAAATTCTGAACAGGATACTGGCAAATCACATACAGACCCACATCAAGAAGATCATCCATCATGGCCAAGTTGGATTCATACCAGAGTTGCAGGGATGGTTCAACATATGAAAATCAATAAACATCATCAAGCATATAAATGGAATGAAAGACAAAAACCACACCATCATCTCAATTGATGTGGAGAAAGCCTTTGACAAAATCCAGCATCTCTTCATGTTTAAAGTCCTAGAGGGAATTGGATTGGATGGATCATTCCTTAATGTAATCAAAGCCATATACAGGAAACCCACAGCCAATATCATCCTAAATGGGGAAACGACAGAAGCATTCCCCTTAAAGGTAGGAACTCGGCAAGGTTGCCCCTTGTCACCACTCCTCTTCAGTATAGTGCTTGAATCCCTTGCTAGAGCAATAAGGCAAGGAAAGGAAATTAAAGGAGTTCTAATCAGGAAAGAGGAAGTCAAGCTATCTCTTTTTGCTGATATGATTGTCTACATAAGGGATGCTAAGAACTCCACCAGGAAACTCCTTGAAATGAATACCAACTTCAGCAAAGTGGCAGGATACAAAATAAATCTAGAAAAATCAGTAGCCTTTCTCTACACCAACAATAAGCAACTGAAGAAGGAATTCAAGGAGACCTTCCCACTCACAAAAGCCTCAAAAACAGTAAAATACCTAGGAACAAACCTAACCAAAGACATCAAGGATCTATACAACAAAAATTTTAGACCTCTGAAGAAGGAAATTGAACAAGACATCAGAAGATGGAGAAATCTCCCATGCTCATGGATTGGGAAAATAGAGTAAAAATGTCCATTCTACCTAAACTCGTATACATATTTAATGCAATCCCAATCAAAATCCCCAAGAACTTCACAGGTTTGGGAAAAAATCCTCAATTTCATTTGGAAAAACAAAAGTCCCTGAATACCCAAAGCAACCCTGAGCCAAAAGAGCAATACAGGGGCCATCTCTATACCAGACTTCAAACCATAATATACGGCTATAGTCATAAAAACAGCTTGGTACTGGCACAAAAACAGACCACTTTACCAATGGAATAATACTGAAGGTCCAAACCTGAGGACATTAAGTCCCTGTTGTCGAAGACCTGGTGTGAGCATGAAAAAATGTTATGAGACGTCCCTTGCTAATGTACAACTGGCCTCTGACATGCCAGAGAGCATTACCAAAGGCCACTAAATCAATACAGCAAAAATTTGGTCTCCTTGAGACAAGCAAGACTCCTCCATCAGTATCAGCTACACCTCAACTGCCTGGAAATACTGTGCAACAGTGGCAGCCATGTGTATGTATGTATATATATATATATATATATATATATATATATCCCAACT
>VZQC01006536.1:366541-499520 GCA_009823505.1 Rhizomys pruinosus
TTTTTGAGTTTTTCATTTTCTCTCTTTAGTTCTCTGAATTCCTCTTTATGTTCTTTAATTACTCTGCATAGGTCTGCAATTATTCCTCTAAGATCTGTTCCTTGGGTCTCCTCCAAGGGGATCCCATTGTAGCTATCTCCTACTGGTTTGGTAGCACTTGATGCAGGATTTTCCTTTGCCTTTCCCCATGTTGTCCCTTCGTCATGTTCCTGGCATGTGGACTTTCCTTTTGTGGTTCAGATCACAAATACCTTTTCACTATGTTAGGGGATGGTTTTACTTTCCTCCTTTAGATGCTTTTTTTCCCCTTTCCTCCTCCTTGTTTATGGAGTATTGACTTGTCTAGTTTTCAATTTTGTAAACCACTCTTCTCTTCTTGTTCTGAAGTTTCTCCAAGAAAAGGTCCACTTGGATTCTCACCAATCTCAGGGGGAGGGATATGCCTGACCTAGCCCACACCCCGGCAGCCCACACAGAGGTGCAGACCACTAGCTGCTGGACCCTCTGTCCCTGGCGTGAAATAATGACGTAGGGCGGTCCCGCCCAGAGACACGACCCCCTACCTGCGGCAGATGCTTTCCCAGATGACTTCCCTGCGGCCTGCACAGTGGTGCAGACCACTAGCCGCCGGACCCTCTGGCCCCGGCATGAAAGAAATACGTAGGGCGGTCCTGCCCAGAGACACGACCCCCTACCTGCGGCAGATGCTTGCCCAGGTGACTTCCCCGTGGCCCACACAAAGGTGCAGACCACTAGCTGCCGGCGACTGTTTTCTTTTCACCCACTTGTGCCCCTTTCCCAAAGCCTAGAGAACAAATTGCAGAAGAGGAGGCGTGGTAGAATGTAAGGGCTGCAGAGAGATTGGGGTGAATTGTGAGACTACAGCAATATAGACTCGGCTCCTAATTGATCAACATGCCTGTGCATACAAACATCACCAACTGGACTATGGGAACCTTTGTTTGTTCAAAATTTTGGACAAAGATCCTTGCAAAATGCACCAATTAACTAATTATACGGCAAACTGAGTAGCATCAATGTTATCTGAAAACAACTGTGTTATTATATTGTAGAATCCCTTAATGATAAACAGATAAAAGAGATAAAAAAGAAAATATCTATAATTAATTTCTGATATTCTGCAGAGGATCATAATCAGGAAACTTTTTTAAGTATAATTCTTACCCAAAGGTCAGACTCAATAAAAACGTGCATGTTGGGATTTTTGCTCAAAAAAAAAAAGGAAATATGCATTCCTGATGAATCTCTCAAAAACACAAGTAGGGGAGACAAATGGCATAAATTTCCCATGAATTAATGTGCTGCCTGTCAACTACAGTGGTGCCGACTTCATAGACTAGGGGCCTAGTGTCACCTTTGTTCTTCACAGATACCCCTTTTCACTGGAACCAGCCAGATACCCTGTCACCTCCATTTGAGCCAGAAACTTGACAAAATTGAGGTCTATAGGAGGAAACAATCTTGGAGGTGCTAGGAGATTTGGCCCAGTCTCTGTCCAACAGCACACTTTTTCTTGGTCTATAAACCCATCACATGTGTTTAGCATAAACTGCTGGAAAGAATCCTTTGCTGTCTTGTACAGCAGTTGCCACACTCTCAGATTACTGACAGCCTGAGAGTATGGGACGTGAGTTCTGTACAGAAAGAAAAGTCTGACCATTGCATCTAGAGTTCCTAGCAAGATACCTGTCCCCCCACCCACTAGCAAATGAGTATACATTCATTGTTGACACTTTAGCAGAAGCATAGAGCTCCTTTTATTAGCTGTATGTCCCTTAGTACCTAGAGTATGTTTGTTTTGCCACAATTATTCAGTGTCCAAAGCTAGGCATATTTACAGAGCCTTCAGATAGATTTACTTTGGAATCCTTACCCAGATTCCCTGTGTACTGCTGCCACAACAAATGACCACAAATCTACTGTCCTTAAACACGTAATCTTCATCACAGTGTTCTCTCTAGGCTCATCCTGTGGCCATGGTATTTCCACGTTGTCTACACCGATTCTCAGAGGTTCACAGCTGACTCATCCCCTCTATTTTACAGACTGAATATCTGTGCATAACCCAAGCTCTTATATTGACACCGTTGTCTGCTGATGGATTCCTGTTTTCATGTGCTTATGTGTGAATATCTGTGTCCCATCCCATTCTCACCTAAATATCAATGTCGAAATCCTCATCCCCCAGTATGATGGTGTCAAGATGTGATAAGATCTGCTCTGGGCCGGAAGTTTATCTCCTCAAAATCCTTAAGTTGAAGTGCTCATGTCCAAGGTGATAGTGTTAGGGGGCAGGCTCTTTGGGAGGTGAGGAGGTAATAGGTGGGGTCTTATACACAGAATTTGTGTCCTTATAAAATAGGTGGGTGTTGTTCCTGCCCTTCATGTCATGTGAGGACTTGGCAAGATGGCATCATCTGTGAACCAGGAAGTAGTCCTTTCCACATACCTCTCCTTGACCTTGGACTTGCAGCCTCCAGAACCATGAGTTACACAGACCTAGTCTCTTAGTCATCCCAGCCCAGATCTTCTGATACTGCACCCAGACAGACCTCCAAGTCCAGCCACCAGCAGACAGAGTTACATTGAAGTTCCCACTTACAAAGTGGAACTGCTTAGTTAAATGTTTAAAGTGTAGCCACTTTTTCACCCAGGTTGGACCCAGAGGCAACTGGATGCAGAACAAGGTTGGGTGCCACCCCTGATGTCATCATGGAGGTTAGGTACCTTCAGAGGCCACTGCCTCTCTGATCCCAACCACTGAGTGGAGCTGGCATGCTTGACTCCAGCTATCCCAACTTTGGTAAATGTCATTCTTCCCAGCCTAGATCCCTACAGCTACAGCGTAATTAAGCTCAACTCCTTCTGGAGGTGGAGATGAGATAGAGCCTGCAGGTCAGCATAGAGAACAGAGCAGTGGCTGCTGCAGAATGGAATCCCCCCTCCCAAATTTCAGCACCTGTTTAACCCTGCCCCTCACCTTTCCACCACTCCCACAGAGGACGTGCTGTCTTGCTGCTCTCTGTATAGTGCAGCTGCAGTATACTATGCCCCTCTGTGCCTCTAAGTAAACACCACTGTTCTCAGTCTTCAGGAATAGAACTGGAACCAAAGTTGCAAAGACTAAGGGGTTGATGGGTCCTCCCAGGTTACCCACAAAGGAGTAACCCCACCAAATCATTGAGAGAAAAGTTAGTGTGCTTTCCTGCCTGCAAGCACTTGACTTACAGGGAGAGCTTCTTCTCTCCAGATACCAAGATGCAAAAGGCCAGCTGTCCTTGGTGTGCCTGCCATTAAGATCCAGGGTCAAGAGCAAGAAACTGGGGTGCTCCTTTAGGGCAAAACTCAGGTGGGTTCATTCAAAGCAGGTGAATCTCAAAGGTTCCCAGGGTAGAGTACATAATAGAAAAACCCTGCTAACTCCCAGAGGGTTGTCACTAATAGAAACGCATATTCCACACATTCTCAGCTTCGAGGTAGAAGGCACATTATTTTAGCTTGCATCTTAAAATTGCTGGCTGTATTTTACATTATCTTTTTGTCTACCAAAAAGGGCCCCAGTATGCATGCATGGCCTTTTTGCATAACGTTTGAAACTTGAATTTTTGGTCTTGCTTTGGTGGCCAGGCTCACTGTATTGTGAGGTAGCCAGGTGTTGAGGTACCTGGTAACTCTAGTAGAAAGAGCCATCCTAGAGAGATGCTCCTCTAATATTTGGAAGGCTAACAGAATCTCTAAACCCTTCAGAAAATTCCTGAATATGTGAATATTGTGTTTGATAATTATAATACCTGTGAGAAAAAACATGAAGAAAGTCATGAGTCCCTGTGGTTGCAGTGGTTCACTGGCAGGCTCAGTGCGGGAAGCTGGCCAGAGAAAACTAGCCCCCAGCAGCATGGCTCCTGCTAGCATGTTGTGTTTAGGTGTCTGTTTTCATCCCCTTCTGTGAGTGTTGTTTGTAAGTTTATGTGAAAACAAGCATGGACTTCAAGGCCTGGCACAGCACAATTCCCTGCTGCCAAATCCCATTTTCCTGGGTTTCTGGCCCACTACATCATCAGTGACCTGCCAACCAGCTTTGCAAAAGCTCCTTCAGTCCTCCAATGTTGTATGCATTTTTGTCAAAAGGAATGCTTGCTAGAAGATAGGAAGCACCTGAGCCTAGTTTGTGCCAGTGTCACTGTGGAGAGTGACCTCCTGCATAAGAGTCTGCTGAGTCTTCCCTTCCCCCAGCCTGTCCTCCAGTCTGCTCAGTCTTCCCTTCCCCCAGCCTGTCCTCCAGTCTGCTCAGTCTTCCCTTCCCCCAGCCTGTCCTCCAGTCTGCTCAGTCTTCCCTTCCACCAGCCTGTCCTCCAGTCTGCTCAGTCTTCCAGCCTGTCCTCCAGTCTGCTCAGTCTTCCCTTCCCCCAGCCTGTCCTCCAGTCTGCTCAGCCTTCCCTTCCACCAGCCTGTCCTCCAGTCTGCTCAGTCTTCCAGCCTGTCCTCCAGTCTGCTGAGTCTTCCCTTCCCCCTGCTTGTCCTCCAGTCTGCTCAGTCTTCCCTTCCACCAGCCTGTCCTCCAGTCTGCTGAGTCTTCCCTTCCCCCAGCCTGTCCTCCAGTCTGCTCAGTCTTCCCTTCCCCCAGCCTGTCCTCCAGTCTCCTCAGTCTTCCCTTCCACCAGCCTGTCCTCTAGTCTGCTCAGTCTTCCCTTCTTGGTTTTAGGTCTCAGTGGCTCAGGCACTTTGCAGTATTTCACATATCACTTAGGTGTCATCATCTTACAATTAATACTGACTGTCCCTCCCTTATTCCTGGTCTTGATGCTTTTCAAGCCTCCTTTTCCATTCATGACTCTCCCATATGTATCTAGGCATGATATTGATTGAATATCCCTTATCTTTGATGCTGAGAACTTGAAGTATTCTGAGATTGTTCTTTATTTTGAAATTCATCTATATGAGAAGTCTTGGGGTAGAACATAAGCATCCATATAAAATTCATTCACTGTGGGGCTGGAGAGATGGCCTAGCCATTAAGAGTGCCCACTGCTCTTGCAGAGGACCCAGGTTCGATCCCATGACCCACATGGTGGCTGAGAACCATCTTTAGGTCCAGTTCCAGGGGAATGCGACACCCTCTTCTAACCTCCGCGGCACTGCAGGACACGGGTGCACAAACCAACATGCAGACAGTACATTCATACACATAAAAAAAATTCACTCACTGTCCTGTGTGTGTGTGTATGTGTGTGTGTGTGTGTGTATGTGTGTCATCATGCCCCTGGATGTATGTGCCTGATCCTGTCATGCCCTTGCATGTGTTTGCCTGTCCCCATGTTGACCCTGCATGTGTGTTGTTCCCGTGCAGCCCCTGCATGTGTGTGCCTGTTCCCATGCTGCCCCTGCATGTGTGTGCTGTTCCCATGCTGCCCCTGCATGTGTGTGCTGTTCCCATGCTGCCCCTGCATGTGTGTGCTGTTCCCATGCTACCTTTTCATGTGTGTGCTGTTCCCGTGCTGCCCCTGCATGTGTGTGCTGTTCCCGTGCTGTCCCTGCATGTGTGTGCTGTTCCCGTGCTGTCCCTGCAAGTGGGATCTATCTGTATCTGGGTCTCCAGAGCTGGGATTATAAGACCAGGTTTTCCCAGGGGTTCTGAGGGTCAGAGTTGTGTCCTCATGCTTGCAAGCCCACACTCACTCATCCCACTGAACCAGCCCTCCAGCCCTCATTCATGTTTGATATGCATCTTACACATAGAACTTGAAGGTAATTGAGTAAAATAAATGTAATAATTTTGTACATGAAAAAACATTCCTGAGAAGTTTTCTATCCTGGAGCCTTGTCTGGGAGCTTCACAGCTTTCAGATGTTGGAATATTTGGGGGATTTTTGGTTAGGGATGCTCAACCTGTATTTCAGACATTACTGCCATATTTGGATTCTTCTGGAGTTAGGTTCCAGCCTGCTGTAAGTTGAAAACACTAAGCCAGGAAAAATAGGAAAAATTTCAGCTGTTTTCACACTGTACCCCACACCCTGCTGATGTTTTCATACTGCACTGTGTACACACCTCTGATGTTTTCACACTGTGCCAGTTCTTGGTCCTGGTTCTGAGCCACTGTTCACCTCCCATCTGCCTGTGGTGCCCACTTGGAAATAGCCAGCCAGGTTTTCCAAGGGGCCTCTTTGCCTCCCTGTCAGAAGGAAGGCAGGGTCTTGGGGCAGAGGAAGACAGACGACTCCAGACGTTCTTCAAAGGAAGGCAGCAGGATACAATCCCCTAGCCTGCACAGCTCCATTCAAGATCAGTACATAATGCCTCCCTGTGTGACTCACCCTGCACTAGGGGTAGTGGGCAAAACTTTCACACACTTGGAAGATCAGAGAGTCTCAGATAGTCTTATGACTGGGGGGGCAGTGTATATGTAACAGCCCAGACCTTTACAGCTTTTATAGGAGAGCATGTTCAGACATTAATATGAGTCTACGTATTGGTATGAGTTACCTGGAGACAGGTTGATTTCTGCAGGGGCTGACAGGGATCAGGACTGGGCCGGTCATGTCAGGATACAAAGCAGCAACCTGTGCACTTGCTTCTGACTCTGCTGATCACTTAGGAAGAAGTCCATGCCAGTACAGAGGGAAAAGAGCTCAAAGGAGAAACTGAATAAGGAACTAGAAGGAAAAGCTCCTGAATTACAGGTTACTAGGGTGACCCAGATAAGGAATGCATCTTGCAGCCTTGAGAACAGTGGAGAGGACCCTCTTTAACAACTCCCTGGGCTCCCCAGGTCTTCAATGAAAAGCACTATCAAGATAAATTGCATGTGACACAGGAGGTCTTCTAGGAGCACTGGGGGTCTGCCGTGTGATGAGGACTTTACTCCCCTGGATCACTGTTCACCAATGAACAGTGAACAAAGTGCCCAGCCATGAGGGAGTCCTCACATGGCCCTGGCTAAAGTATTATTCACATAAGTACACATGTAGCAGAACACTGAGAAGTTGCATACAGACAGTGCAGGGCTGCTTGCAGCAGATGAGGAGGGCAGATGTGAGGCCTGAAAGCCTATGTCAGGAAGTAATCTGGTGTGAAGTGTGCTTTCCTAGGCTTCCAAAACCACACACATGTGCTAATTCTGTTTTCTGCATTTTTTTTGCTGTATCCTAATACAAGCATGAAGAAAGTGTACGTGTTTGTTTGAAACAGGGTCTCACTGAGTGCCTCCTACCTCTCAAGGGCTGGGATTAAATGTATGCACTGTATGCACCACCATGCCTATCATTTAAGTACAATATCCAAACCATGTAATTTTCTAGCTGTGGTACAGAAAGCATCAACAGCGCAGAAGTGATTTTCCTTTCGGAAAGAAAATATGTGTTTTGTTTCACAATTCCTTCTCAAACTGAAGTTTCAAGTTGTATATGTGTGGTGGGTTTTGTCTATGGCATATGCCCAGGTGCGTGTGTGTGTGTGAGAGAGAGAGAGAGAGAGAGAGAGAGAGAGAGAGAGAGAGAGAGAGAAAGACAGAGAGACAGAGAAAGAGAGAGAGAACCACCAGGACGTTGGGTGTCCTGCTCTATCACTCTCTACCTTACTCCCTGAGACAGGGTCTCTCTTTGAACCTGGAGCTAGGCTGCCAGCCAGCAAGTCCCAGCCATCCTCTGTCTCCAGTCCCTACAGCACTGGACTCAAACCACTCCCCATGGCCAGGCCTGGTGCTTTTACATGGGTGCTGCAGATTTTTTATGGGGGTCTTCATGCTTGATCAGGGCTCCATTATGTTCTGAATGGATCTCTGCAAAGAGTACAACACTTCTGCAGGGGCAAATATAGATTCCTGCCCATGGCAATGCTCCATTTTGCTCAGGACACTCCTCAGCACTGTTTGTAAGCCTGAACCCCCACCACGTGCCTCCATCTGCAGAGGGCCATTGAGGCTTGCTCCTGGACATGTGGTTGTATAATACACTGCTTCAACTGTCTTTGTCTTCCCACAGTGCCTTGTCTTCAAAGATGCTCCCAACGGAGTGGAGGCAGCCCTGGCAGCCGGGATGCAGGCTGTCGTGCTTCCCGATCAGAACCTGAGCCAAGATTTAACAAGGAAGGCCACTGTCGTGCTGAAGTCCCTGAAGGACTTCCAGCCCCAGCTGTTTAGTCTCCCTGCATATGAGTGAGTCAAGGCACCCCCAAGGCCACAATCACTGTCCACGATGCTGGGTAGAGGAAAGGAAATTCCCAGCAGCACATGGATTACACCTTCCATACTGCAGCCTTCTGAACCTGACTGTGCCATTCTGTGTGGGCATGCTGTACTCTCTATGAAATATTGTTAACTGTCCCCTTCACCGTCAGTGAAAACAAATAGAGAAAGCCCAAAACAGAGCTATAACATTATTATGTGACAAAGCAATACAATATGTGAAGGTACTATACATGCATACATATATGTACCTGTGTGACTACACATGTGTCAATATGTATTTGTGCAGACCTATTTACATATGTGAATCTGTATTTCCCAACATAGAATCAAATTATGTTTGTGCTTATTTCACTTTAGTCTTTCTGAGTAATGGCAGTTGTAAAGTGTAAACTATATATATTCAGGCATGTATATGCCATTATATAATATATATATATATATATATATATATATATATGTGTGTGTGTGTGTGTGTGTGTGTAAGTGTATGTATGAACATATATGTATGTATGATAGACTCCCTTTAGTGTGGATGTAAATGTTGCCATACCAGCTGAAGAATAGGAGGGTCAGCCTTGCTTCTTCACTGATGGAGAAAGCCTTGGGCGGCCAAGACTTGGTGAGGCCTTTTTCTCTTTTCCTGACCTTGTCTATGTTAGGGACATGTTTCTGGCCTTGCCTGTATTAGGGACATTTCTGTGGCCTTGCCTCTGTTAGGGACATCTCTCTAGCCTTGCCTGTGTTAGCAACATGTCCCTGGCCTTGCCTGTGTTAGAGACATGTCCCTGGCCTTGCCTATGTTAGGGAGATGTCTCTGGCCTTTGCTTGTATTAGGGACATGTCTCTGGCCTTGCCTGTGTTACAGACATGTCTCTGGCCTTGCCTGTGTTAGGTACATCTCTCTAGCCTTGTCTGTATCAAGGACATGTCTCTGGCCTTGCCTGTGTTAGGGACATCTCCTTAGCCTTGCCTGTATCAGGGACATGTCTCTGGACTTGCCTGTGTTAGGGACATGTCTCTGGCCTTGCCTGTGTTAGGGACATCTCTCTGACCTTGTACTCAGTTCCTGGCTGCGCTGTCTCCTGAAGTTTCTTTTCTGTGCGTGCGTCCACAGCACACACCTGTCCACATCCTTCCTCATCCAGGGTGGAGAATGTTTTCTTCCTCAGGAAAAAAAAATCATTTCTGTTGTTCCAAATACTGATTTTATATTTGTTTTATAGAAGTAGAATTTGGTTTTGCTTCAATGTGGCAAATTACTTTCAGTGTTCCTCATTCTGTATCTAGTTGTCTGCTGTTTAGATTCTCCTTCAGACCAATGTAACGTCTGATAAGTTCTGTCATATGAAAATTTGGTCAAATAAAATCTTTTTCATGCATTCGTGAAATGTTTAAGGGGATTCATTATTTCATCTTTTAACAAAATATCCTCTAACCATCTTAAGACATACATGTAACTAGCCAGTTTTTTTTAAACATAAACCATTCTGAAACTATACAGTGGTCTTTATCTCTCAGACATAGCATAAAGGCTCTTGGTGGCATCATCAATTAATTTGATAGCTTCTCTTTCCAAAGTCTTTATGATTGAGGATGTTTTCTTATCTTTAAGCTGTTGGGAATTAATTTCTTCTTTGAAAAGCAAAGGTGGTTTAACCACCACATAAATGACACAGTGTGTACATACATTTTCCTATAAGGTAAATTTTATCTCAGATAATTTTAACCAAATGCTTATATTTTTGTACAGAGGAAATATCTTGAGGATAAGGCAGTGGGCATTCTTTACATCCTTCCCAGGCAGTCTGATTACTTCCTTGCCCTGCAATCATCTTACTCAACTGCGTTCATAGATAAAGGAAAAGGAACAGTTATACAACAATAATCCCTGTCCAGAAAGTTTAGGGAGTCACTACCATGCTTTCCTGGCTCCCCTTTACTATGGAAAGACACAGATTAGAATTTATCTGGTTTGAACCTAGCAAGTAGCTGTTTGTTTAAACACTTTGCCCAGCATTGTGGAGGATTTGTTAAAGACACTACAACCACTTCAATAACTTTGTTGATAAGCCAGGCATGATGGCACACAGCTCTAAGTGATGCCAGCACTCAGGAGCCTAAGACACAGGCACTGCTATGAGCTCAAGGCTATCTGAGGCTACATAAAAATTTGGATGGGCTGGAAAGGTGGTTTAGTTGGGAAAGTGCTTGCCATTCGAGGAGGAGGACCCACGTTCAGACCCACAGCAACCATGTAAAGGCCTGGCACAGTATCTTGTGCCAATAAGCCAATTGCTGAGGAGGCAGGGGAGGAAGATTCGTGGAGTTTCCTGATGAAGCAGCCTAGAGGAATTGATAGGTCACCACCATTCAGTGGGATGCTCTGTCTCAAGAATGGAAGTGGAAACCTAATCAAGGAAGAGTATTGATATTGATGCTGGCCTCTCCCTGCACATGCACACACAAACATACATGTGTGCAACACAACGAAGATCTGGGAAAACATATATACACATGGTAACATCAGCTGATAGAACAGACATAATGACTGCTGGGCTGACCACTACATGGTACCCACAGAGACAGTTTAGTTTTTGTTTCCTTGCAGGCAATTCACTGTTCCATGTTTGGGTCTTTTCAATCTTCAATGGCAAGTTTTTTCATTAGGAGAACACACCCGAAGTCTGTTTTTGGTGTTTTGTTTTGTTTTGATTTTTTCAATTACTTCTTTATTTTTTTTCATTTTTTAACAATAAGTGATAATTTATGAGTGCAAGCATCCATCATGTAAAACCATTTTGCAAGCAGTTGTGTCCAAACCCACACAGACCAAGGGTGCCACCATCCATCTGGGGGGACTTGTATGTACAAACAAGTTGATCAAATAAGTGTCCAGTCTATATTGCTGTAGTTTTGCCATTCACCCCAATCGCAGCCCTTATACTCTACCATGGCCCCTCTTCTGCAGATTGTTCCCTAGGCTTAGAATTATGTTTTTTTTTCTGTAAAATATGATAGGGTCTTACTGTGGCTTATAACATCTCCTAACCACTAGAGGATGTAAGCTTGTGGCATTAGCCATGGGTTATTGCTCCAATGAGAGAGCTAATAGCCAATTAGATTTGGGATATACAGACATATGGCTGCCAGTGCTGCACAGTATTTCCAGGCAGGTGAGGTGTAGCTGGTGCTGTTGGAGGAGTATTGCTTGACTCAAGGAGATCTATATTTGCTTTATTGGTTTAGTGGCCTTTGGTAACAATCTCTGGTATTCCAGAGACCAACTGTACACTTGCAAGTGCGGTCTCAATACACCTTTCCCATGTTTACATCAGGTCTTCGACAGCAGGGCCTTATCGCCTCTCTTCTTGCAGGTATCCCAGTTTACAGGCAAGAAGCCTTTACGTTTTGCAGGGGCTTGGATCCCCTGGCCAATATCTCCTTGGTAGAATAATCCAATGCTGATATCAGAGCTCTCCTCTATTTATATATTTTGCTTAAATGCACAGCATAAGGAGACGTTAGTATTATATTTGGTTCTGAATAGAGAATAATCCTTTTCACAGTTCCTATGTCTATTAGTCAATTAAAGAAGGCAGTTTTACCAGTTTTATAAGAGATTACCTCTATGACAGTTGGCTCCAATTTACAGTTAGAGAACGACCTAATCATCATCATGTTCCTCATTGTTCTATGAAGGGGAGGCAAGAAAGTCTCTCATATTAAAACTCTGCTGCACCTAGAAGGTAAGATTCATTAGGAGTCATTATAAACAATTGTTACAAGTAGGATCCACAGAGGGGTTTGATGCATGTAGCAGTCTGAGGTTTTTCTTCCTTTCAATGTTCAGATGAGCCAACCTTTCTGCTGGCACTTCCTGGTACATCCTACACAATGCAAGGCTGTATCTTTTCTTTCTCAGCCATTAAGTTGGTGATATTTTGACCTGTTGGAACATACAAATCTTTTCCCATAGTTAGTTTTAAGATTTAAATTGAAAAGTTTTTGACAAGAAGGTTTCATATATATCTGAATAAGCCTTTTTTTTATTTTAGGTTTTTATTTTTTGACCCATGAGTCTCAAAAAGGCAGTTGTATTACACATACCTATAGGCAGTTATCAAGGCCTGGTTTTCATCAAATTCACCCGAGCTGTTTTGGGTTACTGTATGTCATTAACTTGGGAAGCAAACTTAATCCCTTAAGTTAAATCATCCTACAAGTAAAAGAGAATGCTACAAGATGATACTGTACAAAAGAAAAATCATAGAGAACATTTGTATGTGCCAATCTCAAAGTTATTGTTATATAGATTTTAAGTAAAACAAATGTGGACAACAATTTATATTTCTAATTAACTCAGATGCATTACCATTTTTATCAAAACCTTTAAACCAAAGTTGTTGAATATATACATATTTACTTTTACTAAGTCCTAAAACACCATGCAACCTGTAGACAGAGTTTGGACAAAATTGGATACTTGTTGAACTCACATCAATTAAATATACATTAATCAAATATAGACCCGTGTCCCTCTCCTGCCCCTCCCACCCCTCCCCATTCACCATCTCAGTCAGTTTTCTGATGCAGTATTTCTCTTGTTGTTTTAATGTGCATCCCTCTCCACAAGAAATATTTATAACTGGGTTATTGGTGCTAGCATCCACAGATGAGGGATACCATTAATCATTTGTTTTTCTGTAACTGTGTTACTTCACTTAATATAATGTCCTCTAGCTCCATCCATTTACCTGCAAATTTCATGATATTGTCTTTCTTTACTGCTACATAGAACTCCATTGTATACATGTACCACATTTTCTCTATCAACTCGTCAGTTGAGGGGCATTTGGGTAGGCTTCAGCTTTTTGCTATTGTGAACAGAGCTGTAATAAATATAGCTGTGCATGTATTTGTGCAGTAAGATGAGTCTTGTGGGTATATACCCAGGAGTGGTATGAATGGGTCAAATGGCAAGCTTATTTAGAGTCTTCCAAGGGTTTTCCACACTGCTTTGCATAGTGGCTGTACAAGTTTACATTCCCACCAGCAATGGATGAGTGTTCCCCTTTCCCCACAACATCTCCAGCACTGGATATCGTTTGTTTCCTTGATCCTGGCCAGTCTTATTGGAGATGATATTTTAGAGTGGTCTTTATTTGCATTTCCATAATTATTAATGATGTTGAACAGTTTTTAATATGTTTCTCAGCCATCTCTAATTCCTCCTCTGTGAAGTCTCTATTCAGTTCTTTGCTCCATCTTTTGATTGATTCATTTGTTTACTTTCTTCTTTGTTTTTGAGTAGCTTGTATACTCTGGAAAATAATGATTTGTCAGATGTATCTGCAGTGAAGGTTTCCTCCCACTCTGTGGGTTTTCTCTTCACTTCCTTTATTGTTTATTTTGATGTACAGAAGCTTTTGAGTTTAATGAGGTTCCATTTGTCAATTGTTGATCTTATTTCTTATGCAGCTGCTGTCTGATTTAGGAAGTCTTTTCATATGCCTATGTCTTGTAGTCTGCTGCCAAGTTTTTCTTCTATCACATCCAGAGATTTGGGTTTCACATTGAGGTCTTTGATCCATCTGGAATTGACATTTGTACAGGGCAATAGGTAGGGGTTTAATTTCATTCTTCTACAGGTGGTGATCCAGTTTTGTCAACACCACTTACCGAAGATGCTGTCTTACCTCCATTGTGTCTTCTTGGCCCCCTTGTCAAATATGATGTGGCTGAAATTGTATGTGCTCAGGTTGGGGTCTTCAGTTTTATTCCATTGGTCAGCTGGTCTGTTTTTGTGCCAGTGCCAAGCTGTTTTTATGACTATAGCCTTGTAGTATAGTTTGATGTCTAGTAGAGGAATACCCCCTGTATTGCTCTTTTCACTCAGGGTTGCTTTGGCTATTCAGGGTCTTTTGTTTTTCCAAATGAAATTGAGGATTTTTTTTCCAAGCCTGTGAAGAAGCTCTTGGGGATTTTGATTGTGATTGCATTAAATCTGTACATGATTTTGGATAGAATAGACATTTTTACTATATTTTCCCAATCCATGAGCATGGGAGGTTTGTCCATCTTCTGATGTCTTCCTCAATTTCCTTCTTCAGGGGTTTAAAATTTTTGTTGTAGAGATCCCTGGTGTCTTTGGTTAGGTTTGTTCCTAGGTATTTAATTGTTTTTGAGGCTATTGTGAGTGGGACAGTCTCCTTGTATTCCTTCTTCAGTTGCTTGTTGTTGGAGTATTGAAAGGCTACTGATTTTTCTAGATTTATTTTGTATCATGCCACTTTACTGAAGTACTTACTCATTTATAGGAGTTTTCTGTTGGAGTTCTAAGCATCCCTGTGCTGGATAGCTTTAGTGTCAACTTGACACATGTGAGTTGAGGGAGCCTCAATTGGGGAATTGGCTCCATTGGATTGGCCTGTGGCCACATCTGTGGAGTATTGTCTTAATTGTCAGGCAATGTGGGAGGGCCCAACCCACAATGAGTAGTGCCACCTGGGCAAGTTGTTGTTTACCATATAAGAAGGAGGGCTGGGGACTGGAGAGATGGCCTAGCGGTTAAGAGCACCGACCACTCTTGCAGAGGACACAGGTTCATCCCCAGCACCCACGTAGTGGCCGAGAGCCGTCTGAAACTCCAATTCCAGGAGAACTCCAATTCCAGGGGAGTCCGACACCCTCTTCTGACCTCCACAGCATTGCACGTCACGGGTGCACAGACTTGCATGCAGACAATACATTCATACACATACGGAAATAAATAAAATTAAAAAAAAAAAAGGTGGGCTGGGCATGAGCCAGGGGAGCAAGCCAGTGAACAGCAATCCTCCTTGGCCTGTGCTTCAGCTCCTGAATCCAGGTTCCTGCCCTTAGTTCCTGCCTTGGACTCCCTAAGTGATGAACTGTGACCCAGGAGATGTAAGCTGAATAAACCCTTTCCTCCCCAAGTTGGTGTTGGTCAGAACGTTTTGTCACAGCAATGTAAGACAAACTAGAACACAAATTGGTCCCAGAAGAGTGGGGTATTGCTGTGACAGACCTGACCTTGGTGTTTTAAGGAAGGATTGTGGAGGCGTTTGGAACTTTGGGCTGGGAAGATCATTGAATGCCTAAAGATTGTTGCTGTGGATCTTGGAGCAGTTTTGCTGAAGGATTTGTAGAAGACGGAGGCCTGGTTCATGAAGGTTCTAGTATCAAAGAGGAACAGAGATCATCAGGACTGTGTAATCTCTGGGTTCTGGTCAGCTGGGGCTAAAGAATCAGCTGTAAGTAACAAGAGACTAGACCCTGAAGTGAAATCTTTGTTGTACTGGGACAATTGGTTAGCTGGGGCTGAAAAAAATCAGCTGTAAGTAACAAGAGACCAGCATCACTGTGGTGAAATCTTCTGGGAAGAATTTTTTCAGGGTCAGCACACAGAAGCTGTGATTCAGAAGGTGCCTGAGCCTCCATATCGAGCGAGAAGCAGGTCTTGGTAACTTGTAAGAGTCTCCTATATGGTTCCAGTGTTGAAATTTGAGGGGTTCACAGAGAGCAGCCGAAGCTTGGCACTGTGAGAGGTCAGGAAAGACCATTGGTGGAAGTGCACCTCGGTTGCAGTGAAGACCCCAGGATTGCAGGGGTCATGGAGATAAGCTGAGGCTTTGCACCAGGAGAGGTCAGAAGAGACCATTGGTAAAGGTGCAAACTCATTTTCAGTATCAACCCCAGCTTTTTGGAGATGCTGGGACCATGGGATGACCACCAATAGCAGCAGCAGGTGTGGAATGGAGTCAGCCTGGATCTGCGAGATGAGCTGTGTGTGCTGTGGATGGCAGAGCAGAGATGGGGAGCTGCCCAAACCCTTTGGAGCCTAGAAGATCGTGAGTGATTCCCAGGCGTCCAGCCTTGAGCTACTTGCTGGACTTAGGTTTTGTTTGAGTGTGCCTGATTCTTCCCTTTGAAATAAGACAGTACTTGTTTTGGATTTTACAGCAGCCCACTGTTAAGAGACTTTTAATAGACTGTGAACTTTTAAGTGTTTGGACATTTTAAGGACTGTAGGACTTTTAAGGTTGTACTGTCTTAGGTTGTGATTAATGTTAACATCATACTTTGGGGATAAGAAATGGAAAGGTGGTGGTTTAATAGTGATGTGTTTGGTATGTCAAGTTGACAAGGGGTCAATTGTGCTGAATAGCTTTAGTGTCAATTTGACACACCTGGTTTGAGGGAGCCTCACCTTGGGAATTGGCTCCATTGAATTGGCCTCTGGCCACATCTGTGGAGTATTGTATTAATTGTCAGGCAATGTGGGAGGGTCTAGAACACAATGAGTAGTGTCACCCTGGGCAGGTTGTTCTGTACCGTATAAGAAGGCAGGCTGGGCATGAGCCAGGGGAGCAAGCCAGTGAACAGCATTCCTCCATAGCCTGTGCTTCAGCTCCTGACTCCAAGTTCCTGCACTGAGTTCCTGCCTTGGACTCCCTAAGTGATGAATTGTGACCCAGGAAATGATAGCTGAATAAACCCTTTCCCCCCAAGTTGGTGTCAGTTAGAGTGTTTTATCACAGCAATGGAAGACAAACTAGAATAATCCCTTAAGTAAACAATCATATCATCAGCAAAGAGGGATAGCTTGACTTCCTCTTTTCCTATTAGAACTCCTTTAATTATGTTTTCTTGCCTTATTGCCTTAGCAAGGGTTTCAAGCACTATATTGAAAAGGAGTGGTGACAAGGGGTAGCCTTGCCGAGTTCCTACCTTTAAGGGGAATGCTTCCGTCATTTCCCCATTTAGGATGATATTGGCTGTGGGTTTCCTGTATATGGTTTTGATTACATTGAGGAATGAAGGGATGCTAGATTTTGTCAAAGGCTTTCTCCAAGTCAATTGAGATGATGGTGTGGATTTTGTCTTACAGTCCATTTATATGTTTGATGATATTTTTGATTTTCATATGTTGAACTATCCCTGCATCTCTGGTATGAATCCAACTTGGTCATGATGGATGATCTTCTTGATGTTGGTCTGTATGCAATTTGCCAGTCTCCTGTTTAGAATTTTGGTATCTGTATTCATTAGAGAGATAGGTCTATAGTTCTTTTTGGTTGTATCTTTACCTGGTTTTGGTAATAGCATGATGCTGGCTTCGTAAAAGGAATCTGGAAGAAATCCCTCTGTTTCCATCCTTCTAAGCAACTTGAGTAGTAATGGTTGTAAGTCTTTTTGAAATATTTTATAGAATTCTGCCATGAAACCATCTGGACCTGGGCATTTTTGGTTGGGTGGCTACTTATTACATCTTCAATTTCTTCATGTATTATTGCTCTATATAAGCTGTCGATCTCTTCTTGGTTGAGCTTTGATGATTCCCACAATTTCAGATATTCATCCATTTCTTCTAGATTTTCAAACTTAGTGAGTATAGGTTTTTGAAGTATTCCCATATGATTTTCTGGATCTTTTCATTATCTAATGTGATATTTCCCCTTTCATCACAGATTCTATTGATTTGGAGTTGTTCCTTCTTTATTTTAGTTATCTGGTCTAGATGTCTGTCTACCTTGTTAATTCTCTCAAAGAACCAACTTTTAGATTCATTAATTTTTTTATAGTTTTCTTTGTTTCTATTTCATTGATCTCTGCTCTGATTTTTTTATTTCTTCTGGTCTGCTGCATTTAGGGCTCATGTGTTTTTGTCTCTCAAGTATTTTTAGCTGTGGTGTTAGATCATTCTCTTGAGCTCTTTCTGTTTTTTTTAATGTAGGCACTTAGAGCTATAAACTTCCCTCTTAGGACTTCTTTTAAGTGTCCTGTAGGTTTTGCTGTGTTGTATTATCATTGTCATTCAGTTCCAGGAAAGTTTTTATTACTTTATTTATTCCTTGACCCATTCATTATTCAGGAGAGTTTTGTTTAGTGTCCATGTTTTCTTATAGGCTGTAGGGTTTATCCTGGGGTTGATATTGAGATTTATTGCACTGTGGTCTGATAGAATGCATTACATTAGGGAAGGAAGAGCAGGAAATCAGGTGGGACTTGGTGCCTAAGCAACGTTGATTGTTGATTCTTTAATCCAGCTGTCTTTGGTTGATTGGCTTTTGTGGCTCTGGGGGTGGAGTTATCCTCCCAGTTGGTATTAAATGTGGGGTTGTGTGACTCTGAGATCTGAGATCGCCTGACGTCAGCAGAAGGAAGAGCAGGAAACCAGGTAGGGACTGGGTGCCTCAGCAAGGCTGATTTTTCATCCTTTAATCCAGCTGTATTTGGCTTGATTGGCTTTTGTGGCTCTGGGGGCAGAGTTATCCTCCCAGCTGGTATTAAATCTCCTGAGGCCAGCGGAAGAGAATACCCCCCCCCCGCGCCAACTGGGATTTTGAAGGCATCTGAAGGAGGCAAACAAAGCAAGCCTTCAACACAGTGAAGGGGCATTTAGGACTCACATTGGAATACAGGTAAGGAGAATCCCATATGCCAGGACCACGAAGAAGAGTCAACACTGGAAAGGGGCAGGATAATCCCATGTCAAGCTCTACCAACCCTATTGAAGACTCGTGCAGTGGGAACATTCTGGGGATGCCACAATACACAGATATCAGAAACACAATTGGGAACATATTTAAAGAACTACAAGATTACAAAGATCAAATCAAAGAACTAAGAAAAGAGAATGAAGAACTCAAGAAGGACCTAGAGAGAGAGAATGAAAAGCTCTTGAAGGAAGTAGAAACACTGAAAAGATCCCATGCTGAAAAAAGATAAGGAAACCAACCATCGAAGCAAAGAGTTACAAGAAGAGATTGAGAAGCTCCAAAAAGAAGTAGAAATACTAAAGAAATCAGAAGAGGAAATGAAAAAGGAAATCAAACACTCATCCAATTAAGAGGAAAAGACAGGAAAAAACCTCAGAAGCAGAATGGAGGAAGCAGAACAAAGAATATCAGACCTGGAGGACAACACAGAACAACTAAAAACCACAAGTGAAGATTATGAAAAATTTAAAAATACACAAAAATGGAACAACCAGGAGCTGTGGGACACTATGAAAAGATCAAACCTCCGCATCATAGGAATAGAGGAAGGAGAAGAATCCCAAGAGAATGGTATTGATCAGATCTTCAACAGAATAATAGATGAAAACTTCCCCAAACTAAAAAAGGACAAACCAATACCAATACAAGAAGCACATAGAACTCCAAACAGACAAGATCAGAAAAGAAATTCTCCATGCCACATCATAGTTAAAATGCTAGACACCCAAAACAAAGACAAAATCCTTAAAGCCACAAGAGAAAAACAACAAGTGACCTATAAGGGGAAACCTATCAGAATTACAACTGACTTCTCAACGCAAACTATGAAAGCAAGAAGAACCTGGAGCAAAGCATTCCCAGTGTTAAGGGACAATAGATGCCAACCCAGGTTACTATACCCAGCAAAAATGTCAATTATAGTTGAAGGAGAGAGAAAAACCTTCCATGACATAAACAACTTGAAAGAATACATGTCCAGAAAACCAACCCTTCAGAGAATACTTGAAGCAATTCAAAGAACAGAAGAAAGGAGCAACCAACCCCAGGCACCTAGAAAGAGAAATCAATAAAAGTATAACTGCAGACGTAGAAACTGAAACCCAAACTGCAAATGGATAATAAGCTGAAAGGAAGCAACATAAACCTATCAGTCATAACCTTAAATATTAATGGAATAAATTCCCCAAACAAAAGACATAGGCTGGGAGATTGGGTTAGGAAACAGAATCCATCGATATGCTGTCTACAAGAAACAAATCTTACCTTCAAGGACAGACACCACCTTAAAGTGAAGGGATGGAAAAAATATTCAAAGCAAATGGTACCAAAAAGAAAACAGGTGTTGCTATTTTAATATCAGACAAAATAGACTTCAAAGTAAAAGAAATCAGAAGAGACAAAGAATTCCATTACATTTTTATCAAAGGAACAATTCACCAAGAAGATTTCACAATTATGAATATATATGCTCCAAATTCTGGTGCAACAAACTTTATAAAGTCAATTCTCCAGGACCACAAGTCATAGACTAACCCCAGTACACTCATAGTAGGAGACTTCAATACCCCACTGAGTACTTTTGATAGGTCAACAGGACAAAGAATAAACAGAGAGACATCTGAACTGAAGGATATGATACACCAAATGGACCTCATATACGTCTACCAAATATTCTATCCTAATACCAGAGAATACACTTTCTACTCAGCACCCCACAGAACATCCTCCAAAATCGAACAAATACTGGGACTCAGAAGAAACCTCCACAAACACAAAAAGATTGAAATAATTTCATGCATTCTCTCAGACCACAGTGCAATAAAGCTCATCATCTACACCAGGACAAGCCCTCATGCCTACAAGAACACATGGAGTCTAAACAACACACTCTTGAATAATGAATGGGTCAAGGAAGAGATAAAGAAAGAAATAAAAGCATTCCTGGAACTGAATGACAATGACAATACAACACAACAAAACCTATGGGATACCTTAAAAGCAGTCCTAAGAGGGAAATTTATAGCCCTGGGTGCCTACATTAGAAAAACAGAAAGAGCACAAGTGAATGATCTAACACTACAGCTAAAAGCACTTGAGAGGCAACAACAGATGAACCCTAAACGCAACAGACAGGAAGAAATAACAAAAATCAGAGCAGAAATCAATGAAATAGAAACAAAGAAAACAATACAAAAAATCAATGAAGCCAAAAGTTGGTTCTTTGAAAGAATAAACAAGATAGACAGACCTCTAGCCCAGTTAACCAAAAGAAAGAAGGAACAACTCCAAATCAATACAATCTGTGATGAAAAGGGAAATATCACAACGGACAAGGAAAAGATCAAGAAAATTATATGGGAATATTACAAGAACCTATATTCTACCAAGTTTGAAAATCTAGAAGAAATGGATGAATATCTGAAATCTTGGGAATCACCAAAGCTTGGCCAAGAGGAGACCAGCAGCTTAAACAGACCCATAACATATGAAGAAATAGAGGATGTAGTAAGAAGCCTCCCAACTAAAAAAAGCCCAGGCCCAGACGGTTTCACAGCAGAATTCTATAAAACATTTCAAAAAGACCTACAACCATTATTTCTGAAACTGTTTAGAAGTATACAATCAGAGGGAATTCTCCCAAATTCCTTCTATGAAGCCAACATCACTCTATTACCAAAACCAGGCAAAGATCCAACTAAAAAGGAGAATTATAGACCCATCTCCCTCATGAACACAGATGCCAAAATTCTAAACAGAATACTGGCAAATCGCATACAGACCCACATCAAGAAGATCATCCATCATGACCAAGTTGGATTCATACCAGAGATGCAGGGATGGTTCAACATACGAAAATCAATAAACATCATCAAACACATAAACGGAATCAAAGACAAAAACCACACCATCATCTCAATTGATGCTGAAAAAGCCTTTGACAAAATCCAGCATCCCTTCATGCTTAAAGTCCTAGAAGGAATTGGATTGGAGGGATCATTCCTCAATGTAATCAAAGCCATATACAGGAAACCCACAGCCAATATCATCCTAAATGGGGAAATGACAGAAACATTCCCTTTAAAGGTAGGAACTCGGCAAGGCTGCCCCCTATCACCACTCCTCTTCAATATAGTGCTTGAAACACTTGCTAGAGCAATAAGGCAAGAAAAGGATATTAAAGGAGTACTAATTGGAAAAGAGGAAGTCAAACTATCCCTATTTGCTGATGATATGATTGTTTACTTAAGGGATGCAAAAAACTCCACCAGAAAACTCCTAGAAACGATTAACAGCTTCAGCAAAGTGGCAGGATACAAAATTAACCTTAGAAAATCAATGGCCTTTCTTTACACCAAGAACAAGCAACTGGAGAAAGAATTCAAAGAGACCTTCCCACTCACAATAGCCTCAAAAACAATAAGATACCTAGGAACAAACCTAACCAAAGACACCAAAGACCTCTACAACAAAAATTTTAAACCCTTAAAGAAAGAAATTGAAGAAGACCTCAGAAGATGGAAAAACCTCCCATGCTCATGGATTGGGAAAATTAACATTGTAAAAATGTCCATTTTACCAAAACTCTTGTATAGATTTAATGCAATCCCAATCAAAATCCCCAAGAGTTTCTTCACAGGCTTGGAAACAAAAGTTCTTAAATTCATTTGGAAAAACAAAAGACCCCGAATAGCCAAATCAATCCTGAGTGAAAAGAGCTACACAGGAGGGATCTCTATACCAGATTTTAAACTATACTACAGGGCTATAGTCATAAAAACAGCCTGGTACTGGCACAAAAACAGACCTGTTGACCAATGGAACAAAACCGAAGATCCAAATCTGAGCACATACAATTTCAGCCATCTCATATTTGACAAGGGGGCCAAGAAACCACAATGGAGAAAAGACAGCATCTTCAGCAAGTGGTGTTGGCAAAACTGGATCACCACTTGTAGAAGAATGAAATTAAACCCCTACCTCTCACCCTGTACAAAAGTCAACTCCAGATGGATTAAAGACCTCAACGTGAAACCCCAAACTCTGAAGGTGATAGAAGAAAAAGTTGGCAGCAGACTACAAGACATAGGCGTAGGAAAAGACTTCCTAAATCAGACAGCAGCTGCACAAGAATTAAGGTCGACAATTGACAAATGGGACCTCATCAAACTCAAAAGCTTCTGTACATCAAAAGAAACAATCAAGGAAGTGAAGAGAAATCCCACAGAGTGGGAGGAAACCTTCACTGCAGATACATCTGACAAAGCATTGATTTCCAGAATATATAAACTACTCAAAAAACAAAGAAAAAAGAAAACAAACGACCCGCTCAATAGATGGAGCAAAGAACTGAACAGAGACTTCACAAGCGAGGAATTAGAGATGTCTGAGAAACACCTCAAGAACTGCTCAACATCACTAATCATTAAGGAAATGCAAATCAAAACCACTTTAAGATATCATCTTACTCCAGTAAGACTGGCTAGGATCAAGAAAACAAATGATACCAAGTGCTGGAGGGGTTGTGGGGAAAGGGGAACACTCATCCACTGCTGGTGGGAATGTAAGCTCATACAGCCACTATGGAAAGCAGTGTGGAGAACACTTGGAAGACTTGGAATGAACTTGCCACCCGACCCAGCCATACATTCCTGGGCAAATACCCTCAAGTCTCATCCCACCACAGAGTTACATGCATGGCCATGATTATTTCAGCTCTCTTCACAATAGCAAGGAGCTGGAACCACCCCAAATGCCCCTCAACTGATGAGTGGATAGAGAAAATGTGGTATATTTACACGATGGAGTTCTCTGCAGCAGTAAAGAAAGACAACATCAAGAGCTTTGCAGGAAAATGGCTGGAGATGGAGGACATCATGCTGAGTGAAGTAACACAGTCCCAGAAAAACAAACGATGATGAATGGTATCCCTCATCTGTGGATGCTAGTGCCAATTACCTAGTTGTAAGTATTTCTTGTGTAGGGCCCCCTGAGCTTTTGTCCAAAGCAGTTGGGCTTGGTGCATATTGGAAACAACAACAACAACAACAACAACAACAACAACAACAACAACATAAAGGACTGCATCAAAGAACAGTCTGAAACAGTGAACTTCTGCTCAAAACAGTCAACTTTCTCATGGAGAATATTGAGAAAGACTGAGAAAGAGATGAAAAGCATGTTTGGCAGGATGCATGAGCTCTGGCGGAGTGGGGGAATGGGTGGGAACACGGGTCTAGATTTATTAAAAAAATAAAAATAACCTGAGGCTCAGGCAGGATGCCATAACTCACTCGAACAGGGGAGGTACAGCTGGGGGTGGTTGTCACAGGTGCGGTTTGAAGAGGGTCTCGATTCTGAGCCCTCTTTCGGGGGACCCAGTCTTGGAGGGACCATGCTTTGCCTTTGCATAGTGAACAGAGGGTCATGTTTAGGTCTGCTCTGGTACTGGCGGTCGGCCTTGTGGACGGGCTCCTGAGGCGCAGGCAGGATGTGATAACTCACTCTCGCAGGGCAGGTACAGCTGGGGGTGGTTGTCATAGGTGCGGCTGGAAGAGGGTCTCGACTCTGAGCCCTCTTTTGGGGGTCCCCGTCTTGGAGGGACCATGCTTTGCCTTTGCGGAGTGAACAGATGGTCATGAATACATCTGCTCTGGCTCTGGTGGGCATCCTTGTGGGCGGGCTCCTGAGGCACAGGCAGGACATCACAACTCACTTGGGCAGGGCAGGTACATCTGGGGGTGGTTGCCACAGGGGCAGCTGTAAGAGGGTCTCGACTCTGAGCCCTCTTTCGGGGGTCCCCATCTTGGAGGTACCGGGGCGTGAGTTAGGTCAGGGACGCATTCCACCCCAACGGGAATTGGTGAGAATCCAAGTGGACTTCTTTTTGGAGAACCTTCAGAACAGAAAGAGAAGACTGAATTAGGATTCCAATATCCAATTAACATTTTAAAGATGCTATAGAAGTGAGAATTTACTGTATTATAAGAATACTCTTCAAATCTGAATATAAAATAAAGCCATATTCTGTGAAACAAAAGCAACTACTTGCATCACAAAAACTACTAGAAAAGGTTCTGGGGGTAGAAAGTCACTGATGCTGGATTCAAAGGAAAGAAAAAATGCCACAAATATAGTAGTTATTTTAACATAGTCATTTAACCTTATTTACAGGACAAGTGACTAAAGATAAAGTGAAAAATCAAATTATTGTTGGAAGCCAATTATGAATAAGAAAAAAAATGATTATCAGAGTACAAATGACAGGAAGTTTAGGTTGTGGTGATGATCTTACATTTTATGTAAAGTAATAGAATACTGATTATAATTAGACTAAGTTCAAGACAGTACAGCATCTGAAGCAGTGCACAGCAAATAATTCAATGTAGAACAAATAATATTTCAATTTTCATGGTCTAAGTAGTCTCTGACATAAGGAATTCTGCTACTGTAGCAAACTCAGCAGCCATACTCTGCATAAACAAATGGGCCAGAATTTCTCCAGCTGATTTTAATTTGCATGTACAGATAGAAGGCTACACTGGGCTCTGTCTCTGCAGCAAAATAACAACCAAAAACAATATAAGAAGAAGAAACAAAATACCAGTGGCCTTTTTTTAAAAGTAGAAGTACTGGAAACAAACAAAAAGAATGATCCAAAAGAAGCACAAACAGAGGAAAAAGAAAAACAAAGAGATAAATATAAAATGGGACAGAAAATTGATATGCCGCAAACCCAAGGATATGAAAATTTAGACACTCTCATATAAATGAAGAAATTGTCCGACTGAATAATTTACAAACAGTGAGAGCCAACTCTGTGTTGGGCACAAGATATTTCATTTGAGTGAAAAGACACTAATAAGGTGTTTGAAAATGAGAAAATTATGCTATGGAAACCAGTATTTAAAAAGTGGTGGGAGTCTCCTAGTAAAAGCCAGGAAAATCTTAATATAGGGGTATTAGAAGTAAGAAAAGCTGCAGAGACATGTCTATGCACAGGAAGGCCATCTTGGGTCTTCCTCTACAGTTTCATGATCTATTCCTCAGCACTGTTAATATTAAACTGTCCTAACTGCAGCTTTAGAGTATATCTTGGAAGCAATGAATAAAAACACTGGTTTTATTCTTCTTCAGGATTGCTTTGGATTATGGATCTTGTCTATGTTATGTACCATAAGGGATATCAAATATCCTATGTGATTTTGATTGAGATTTCTGGGTTTAGAAATCAGCATGAGATTTGACTTCTTACTGATATTTGATCTTCTAAGTTTCCAGTACGAATTTTCTAACATTTAGTTCTTCGATCTACTTTAGCAATATTTTACATTATTTTATGTGTATGAGTGTACTGACTACATGTAGGTTGGCACACCCATGTTATGCAATGCCACAGAGATCAGAAGAGGGCTTCAGATTCCCCTGGAACTGGAGTTAAAGACGGTTCTTTGCCACCATGTGGGTGTTGGGAATCGAACCCAGGTCACCTTCAAGAGCAATTGGTGCTCTTAATCGCTAAGCCATCTCTCCAGCCCCATATTTTACATTTATTTAAATTGCCCCTAAGCATGTTTTAGCTTTGGGTGTTCTTGTTGATGATGTTTTTAAACTCTTCTTTCCAAATTCTATCTGGTAATATGCAAAATCCAGTTAATTCTGGTATGTTGACCCAGTGTCTTGGAAACATGCTAACCTTATTTACAAAATGTTGTTTGGAGTGAAGTAGTAACAATTTTTTCTCTTTCATTGTGTTCAGATTTAGAATTCAATTTGATATTTTATATTTATATAGATTGCCAATATTTTTGGACATTTTATATATTTTCTTTTTAGCTTTTGGAATAATAATAAAGCTGATTTATAAGACATTTGGCAATTACCTTCTCTAAATGCTCTATTTTGCCAAAATGCTTTCAAATTGATGTCCTTTCTTCCCAAAGTGTTTAATAAAATTCACATTTCTTTCTTCCTTTCTTCCTTATTTAAATATTTATTTATTTTGTCTTTTGGGGCCTGTAGCCTCAGCTGGCAGGAACTCAATATTTAGACCAGACTGGCCTCACAGAGATCTACTTGCCAAGTTCTGGGACTAAAAGTTATGTATCACCATGCCCAGCAAAATTACATTTTAAAACAATTATAAATTAATTATACATTTGCTTAGGCTTTACAGGAAAGCTTTTCATACTATTTATCAAAATTTTTATCCAAAAACATTACATAAGAATGTTAAAGTACATGTTTGATAAGTCAAAATTAAGGTTAAGATGAACTATTAACATTTTTTTGTAAGGCTTTTTAATATTAAAAATTTGGAAGCAAAGAATTGAAGCAAAATGTCAGGAAATGATCCTGCAGTACCTGGCTCTTACAAAACTCCAATTTGAACAAATATCCACATGCAAAAATGCCTTCACAAGAGCTGGACAATCATGTAAGACTTGTTCATGTGAATCTACACGGAATTATACCTTGAGGGTGGAATGGTAGCATAGCAACTCAGAGCATTTGCCGCTCTTGCATAAGACCCTCGTTCAATTCTCAGCACCCACATGGCTGCTCACAGCCACCTGTAACTCCTGTCCCAGAGGATTCAATATCTTCTTCTGGCCTCTGCAGGCATTGTACACACATGGTACATATACATACACTTGGGCACATAGACAGAGATATAAAATAAACATTTTAAAAAGATAGCTTAAATCAGATAGGAAGGTTAGTTTTACTTGATCTGAATCACTATGGGGGAAAAAATAGCTTAAGGGAGAAGGGATGATAGAACACTTGTGATATGAAGGGGTAAAGGTTAATAATCATGAGAGAGATTTAAGTGAGGAAAGAAATGACGGTAGGGCAGAAGTGGGGTAGGGTAATTAACATTGAAGATATTTGCAAAAGCCATATATATATATATATATATATATATATATATATATATGGCTTTTGCAAATAAATTCATATATATATGAATTTACCTGGGGTTGTACAACACAAAGGGTCCTGATCTTCTCAGATATCAATAGGTTGACAAACAAATGCTCAAGTGCCAGATGTGGAATACCTCTGCTCAAGTTGTTGGTCAGGGGTACCCCAAAGATGTACAGATAATATAGGCTAATTGCAATTGTTCTGGGCTGCCCACCAGAACATTATGGTAAGATCTTATTGCTGAAGATACCACACATTTGTCGCAGGACATGGAGAAATTAAGTTATTATTGACCAGGAAGTTTCCTGCCTGCTGGCTGGCAGTATTGGAAGGTATTAGCGACCCTGCTGGGGAAAAACTGATCCACTTACTCAGCTGTGAACTTGGTTATAACAACCATCCTCACAAGATATGCCAATAGATGCAATAGTGTCATGAATGTTTGGGGGCTAACCAACAACTGCTTTCTAATTGGATTTGAAGCCTGCTCCACCCACAGGTTAGAATGCTTGCCAGATACTGTACATCTGGCCAAGAACAGTTGGAAAAGTATTAGACCCCAGGCAAAGCCTACCAGTATTAAAAGGACATATTAAAAGGACATACTATCAAAGTGTCTCCTTGATTTGCATCTCCATACCCATAGACTCATCATAGAACTTATTTTTTATGTGTGCAAAGGAAGGTAGTTAACATAAACACTCATAACTAGACAAAGTGCAGAAAATTCATGTTTGTGGATTGTTCAGCTACAATAGAGCATACCACACCTTTCTTACAAAGGCTCAGCAACCAATGAGGAAGAAGGTATGGAAAGACTGAGAGCCAGAGGTCAGCTGAGGAAAACCAGACTGAAACAGTGGACATGACAAAACTTCTGAGCTCCGGATTCACAACAGCCATGGTTGCCTGCATAAAACCTGTACAAGAACAAGTCAGTCAACATTCCAGCACAAAGAGAGAAGGGGCTCATGAGCTCCACCCACTACCGAGGAGGTATTGACAGTTGATAACTTCTGGAGGAGGGAGAACCAGTTTACTTCAGGGGTGTGGCTCCTTGTGGGTTGCCTATGATCCAGTGGTCAGCTCTACACTCATGAGTATATGGACAGCAGAAATTGGAATTGGTGGGTTATTTAAAAAAAATTCATTATATTGGGAAGGGTGGGGGTTGATCTGAGGGGAGTTAAGGAGCTGAGCTGAAGGCTGAATAAGATCAAAATGCACTGTGTGCAGGTATGAAATTCTAAAAGAATTAATAAAAATATTATGTTGGCAGTCCATGCCTATAATCTCAGCACTTGGGAAGCGGAGGCAAGAGAATTGGGAGTTAATGTCATCTTTAGCTGCATAGTGGATTTTAGATGACCTTTGGCTACTTGACACCCTGTCTCAAAAATGGAAATATAAAATATAAAATAAAATCTAAAAAAGATACCTATAAGTGGGTTGGAAGGATGGTTGTACATGATCTGAACCCCACCTCCCCAGCATAAGCAGCATATCATGGGGAGAAATATCTTCTGAGAAAAAGTGAAACAAACAGAAGACGGGACATGACTTTGAGCCCAAATCAAATCCAGAGGCAGGCGGTTCACTATATCCTCAGACTCCTGGCAATACCTGCATGCTGAACCCTCAAATCCACCCTGGATCTTCTGTATTTCATACCCTAGATTGGCAGCCATCTTGCCAGACAAAGTCTCCAGGCCTGTGTCTGAACTAAGACTGCTTTGCAGCTTCCAAGTCTGTCGGGGATCAGGCCAACCTGCCTGAGGCCTCAAGATGTAAGCCCACCCTTGAAGCACAAAAGGATTAGACAAGAATCTTTGTGCAGGTGGTTTAGGGAACACATGGTCTGCAAAGACTGAAATGTGACCCCATCATCCAGATATGCAAACATCAACATAAGGCAGTAATATGTGTGAACATCCAAGGAGACATAGCACCACAGAGGAATACAGTCATTCCCCACTAGGTAAAACAAAAGCATGGCTATACAGAGCAGACTCTCTGCCTGACAAGTCAAAACAATCTAGGAAAGCTCAACGAACCACAAGAAAATACACAAATCACTCAATAAAATCAGGGAGTTAGAAAATGACAAAATCTAAAAGTTTGACAGAGAGATTGAAACGTTTTTTTAAAACACAAACTGGAAAATTCTGGAGCTGATTAATATAATTAATGAAAAAATATGTAAACTCAAAGATTGTTTATTTGAAAATACATAGAAGAAGAAAAAAAGGAAATGAATGAAGATACATCAGGGGAAAATGCCCAGCAAGGAGATAAACAGCAAACAGGATTGCATTAAGCTAAATTGCTTCTGCACAGCAAAGGGAACAGTGAATTGAATAAAGAGACAACAATTCACTGTTCCCTTTGGAAGGAAAAGTTACTACTGAAATCCTACAAGGAACTCAGCTCAGTGCCAAGAGCACAGTTCTATTTGGGGTGGGAAACGGCAGACATTTCTCAGCTGGAGTATATGAAAAATTCATATCTGTTATGAATGTTTTAACCCTTTGTCATTAAATGTAACTAATGGCGATAAGTGAATTTTCCCCCATTTATAGTCATCAGTTACAGTAAAATTTACCTGCCTGTAAAGTCCCTGTTCACAACCCGTTTTTATGATGAAATACTTGATACTGATTTCCCAATGTAAAAGATGAAGCATTTATTATATGACTCATTATATATTCTATTAAACACTAAAGAAAGAAACATTCACTCCTTTAATTTAAAAGCAACTGCTAAGAGGCAAATTTTAAGTGTTCTCACAGTAGAGATTATGTGAGGTAAAGTATGTTCTAATTAGGTCTGTTTAGCTATTTTATGATGGACATATATTTCAGAACCACATGTGGTATATAATAAATTTCAATTTGTCCATTAAAAATAATTTTTTTATGATTCTTTAATGTTGGAAAATGGGCCTTGAACATGAGCAGAGAAATAATAAAAATAGATGACATTTATGAAAATAATATTTGTATACTAGGAAATAAAATGTAAACAGTAGTAGGTTAATAACTTTTCTTTCTGATTATGATTACTCTTAACGATGGCACTCCATATTGCAGAGACTGGAGCGACATGTATGTTCTCATTTGCTGTCTGGGACTGCAGTTCTTAGGAAGGAAGGCAGTCAATGAGAGCCTTAAGAAGTCCTGCCTTTGCTTTTGTAATTCTACTGCAATATATCAAATGGGCTATAGTTAGAGAGATGGACAAAAACTAATGGTTAAAGTACATTCACTCTAATAATGTTCACTGGAGCAAAAGGTTATAAGAACATTCGTTATGTTTGAAGAATTTTTATTTACAAATTTAAAAATTACATTTATTATTTACTTACTATTTATTATGTGTGTATATGTGTCTGTGTGTACCCATGTACCATGGCATATATGCAGAGGGTCCTAGAATCAAAGTCTGGTCACCAGGCATGACAGCAAGTGTTTTGATCCACTGAGTTGTCTTAAAGACAATTCTGTAAACAGAACCATCTCCTATGCTGAGATTGATAGGGTATCATGTTAGGATGCCAACGCTCACAAGACTTCTGGAAATTGTTTAATGAGATGCTTTGTTTTTTTAATTCAAGTAACAATGAGCAAGGTTAAAATTGAAGTATAAACATCATGTGTTTTATAGATTCAAATATCAATACCTGTATCAACCTAAAGAATGTCTAGATTTTATAAAATAAGGAATTTTTATTTGATATTACATTTTTTTATAAAGTAGAGCTTGAGAGATGAGTCAGTGGTTAAGAGTACTGGTTGCTCTTGCAGAGGACCTGGGTTCAGTTCCCATCACCCACAGTGAGGCTAACAACCATCTATAATTCCAATTCCAGAGGGTCTGCCACTCTCTTCTGAGTTCTGTGGACTTTGGACAATAATGGGTGCATATACATACATGCAGGCAATATATCCATAACCATAAAATAAAAATTACAAATAAAATAAAAATTATAGACAAATTTGTGTATTTATGTCTTCCTTATTCCTCTTGTAGTATTTTTTAATTGTAATAATGTTTCAAATGTTAAAAATAAAGTCATTTTTGGAACAGTTAGTGTTCATTCACTTGAGAGCACAGAAACTAGAACTTGTTCCTTTCTGATTCTTTTGAAGCTATGAAATGTTCGGTTATTCTGGTGTTATTGTTTCAGTTAAAAGTTATATAAATTTTCATTATTTTAATATTAAAATTATATCATTAACTTTGTAATATGAAAGAGTTTAAAAGGCATTATATAAGGTCTTTTATTATCAAACTCAAAATTTTTGGCGCTTTTTTAAATTTTATCTAGAAAAAGCGCATATCATTTTAAATTAATTTCTTTATTTGAAATTGTTCTACTTAAATACAGTGAAAATTATAATATGGGGCTAATGAGATGGAGAAGTGATTAAGAGCTCTGACTCCTCTTGCATAGGACTTGTGTTTGGTTTTCGAAATATATATATATATATATATATATATATATATATATATTGAAACAGATATTTAAATATCAGTGAATCATTGCTATTTTGAAGGTTTGAATTACTTATTTAACTGAATTTTAACTATTACATTCTTAATTGAAAGTGTTAACTATATCTTATGATCAGGAGAGATGGCTTAGCAGTTAAGAGCACAGACTGCTCTTAACCTATAAGATATAGGACATGAGATTGATTCCTAGCACTCACATGGAACATCTCACAGGTACCTGTATCTCTAGCTGCAGATGATCTTATACTTCCTCCAACTTCTGTGGAAACTGTACTTATGTGCATAAAGTACCTACTCCATATATATGTAATTAATTATAAACATATATAAATAAAAAACACTTTCTTCTTGTATTTTCTTGCAAAAACATGAACATATGTACAAAACATGGAGTAAGAGCTGGATCATCTCCTATGAATTAGACATTCAAACCTTGAAGATATAGAATTTAGGCCGATTGTTTTATAACATGGAGACTCACTGGACAGGCTTCTGGATCTGAATACACAGGTTAATGAGCCTCTTAAGTTGTGGGAGCAGGAAGGTCCTTCTGATTCCCTTGGTGGTGTTTATACATCAAAGTGTGTGGTATTAAAGTGGTTCTCCTGTGTCCTCCTTGAGATTATGTGGAACTACAGGAAGCTAGGGGTGACATACAATGTGTAGCATTTTATTAGGAGAGAAATGTTTTCAAATGAAAAAAGGATAAAGCCGGCATTATTCACTAAGACCTGAAAACATTATTTGCCCCTTGAGAAGCTAGCAGTCTGTGCCTGAAACGACTGCCAAAATTTAGTTCTTCTCTTTTAAAAGTGCTATTCTTTATGGACAGCCAAAGAAGTCTCATAAACATAGATACACTCAATCGGACACCCTTAAAAAGTTATTTCATATGAATAAAGGCATTAAGTGCCAAGTACATTCTCAAACACTGTGACATTTAATGACACTTGAAGAATAATATTGGACTGAGTTTGTGAAATTTTTATGTATATACATAACTGCAAAACATAGATGCACTTTAAAACACACACACACACACACACATACACACACATGTCCTTTCAAACACATTATGTGGAAATTCTTCAACATGTCCTTTCTCTAACAATAAGATTCAGGTACATAATGTAGACCCTACACTGTTATGAGAAGCAGGTACATATTTAATTTCATGGAGTGACATAATTAAAATAGGACTTACTTTGTAATTCTTTTAAAATTAACTTGTCAGTATTTTGTTTAAGGAACATAAAATCATCTCAGTAGGGAAAATTATATGTATTCAGAATCCCTCCTGGCTGGTCATTTAAAGGGCATTAATCCTGGGAAAATGCTGCATTTTCCCCTGATTTATTTTAAGAGAATGAGAAAACATTGAAAATAAATATTGTCTTTCTTCTGTTTCTCAAAATAAAGGTTAGTTTACATTTTCCTTTGGTGAGTTAAGAAGGTCTTCAATATCAATACTTAGCAGCATGGGGTTGGAATATAAATTATGAGAACAACTATGAAGCACTGACTGTGGAGGTGGCCTGGTAGAAAATCTCTCACCCAAAGGTACAAATACATAAGGAAGTGTTCTAAAAACAGAAAACTTCACTGCAGGTGCCGGCTACTGGCTATGTCATGTAATAAAGTAGTTGGCATTAATCTATGTTTTCATAAGCCCTGTGGTATTCTACAGGCTTATTAGCCCAGTGTGCTTTGTAAGGCTGCAAGTTTGAATGTCTTTCTGAGGGTGAGTGCCTCTCACAGTGAAGAAATGTGTGCCTTGCTTTTTTCGGCAGTTATGATAAATGGCTCCCAGTGGGTTTAAAACAGAAGGCAGGTCTGAGATAAATGTGACCTTAAGATTCTTGGAGGTCCTCCCCTCCAACCACCTGCATAATGTCAACTTTAACAGTATTATAATAAGCTCATGGAACAGCCAGGTTTGAACACAAATTGCAGTGGCTAACACTGAATTGAAAATATATGGCTGCAGTCTTCAATCAGAATGACTCTTAAGTTCCAAAGCATCACAGGCTGAAGGCTTAAACAAATTTCCCTGCAAGTGTTAAGACACCAACCCTATTCAACCCGTTCATCTCAACTTTGCCTCATATTAGTCAACATGACTTATCTTCATGTTCTCGTTTCTTTTTTTCTTTCTTGCCATATGTAACAGGCAAGTCCAGTATTTAGCAAATTATTTTTCTTGTAATATAATACTGATATTTTCCTATAAAATCTAATTACTATAGTATATAATTTAAAAATATTTCCCACTCTGTACTGTAGAGAACTGTCCAACTAATTCTATGATCTATAACATTAAAAATGAGCATCCTAGGCTAAAATGTAGCTCAGAGGTAGAGCAACTTTATAGCATGTACATGGCCTGGGTTCTACCCCCAGAATTAAAATAAAACAAAAGTAAACCACGATCAACCAAAAAAAAGCAACAACAATGAAGTTCTTGAAGATACAGAAGAAATATGAGGTCAATGTACGAACTTACGCTATCTAGGCTGAATATTAACAGCTAACAATAGTTTTTACAAGATGGCTATTAAAAGCAATTTTTTCACCTGTCATAGTAATTACAATGACTTCATCAAATCTTACTAAAAGGAATGCTTATAATTTCATTTTATATTTCATTATCATCTATAAGGAAGAGAAATTAAATCAAGTTCTCTAAAGATATGAGAATCCCCTTGAGCATTATTGAAATAACTAACTTAACAGAGTAATTTATTTTAGGAAGCTTCCTGAAATTTGACAGGTCTCTTGACTTTTGAGGTCTAGCTAAGTAGATGAAGCTGCTCTATACCTCACAGAGGAGAACTTGGCAGACGTGTGCTCCCTCTAGCATTGCAGAGGAAGGACAGCAGGTGCACTGGACACATGCCCTGTGTGGATCCTATGAGGTTGGTTAGAGAATGGGCCAAACTCTAGACATCAGGGTGTCTTTGACCTTCCAAGCTGCACCTGTTCTTTATATGTTCTCTATTAGTGTTAGTGACCAACCAGAATTGCAGCCAAACAAAAGGAAGCAGGAGGCCCTGAAAGGCAGAACAAGCTTACACCAGAGGGGCTAGCTTCCAGAGAAGGAATGAATAAGCTAGCTAGCCAGCAATGAAATGGCTGCCAGAGGTTTTGTGGTTTATTTTTTTTTCTTTCCTTCTTTCTTTTTTTCTTGACAGAGTCTCCCTTTATTCCCAGCTGGCCTGGAGCTCGCTCTGTAGATCAGGCTGGCCTTGAACTCAGAGATTGGCCTGCCTCTGTCTCCAGAGTGCTGGGATTACAGGCATGGTGCCACCATGCCTGGCTTTAAGTGTGTTAGAGCAGAAGTTAATTGAGAACTCACAATGCAGAAAGGGAGCCTTGGGAGTTTGCCTAGCATACAACTGCAAGATTGTCTGCTGAAACTTTTTGAGTCAGGGAAAACATTTTTTTTTCCTTTTTTGACTGGCTCTAACTAGGAATTCTCTATGTCAGGGGTCGGGGTAAAACTGCCTTTTTTTTTTTTTTTTTTTTTTTTTTTTCTTTTCCCCTGTCCAGTTTCTGGTGCAAAGAATAGCTTTTGACTCCCTGTAGTACAGGACCAGAAAGAGGAACTCTCTCTGCTTAAGCCTGCTGCAGGAGATATCTCTGCCTAGTGTCCGGGGTAGGGATCAGGTTCTATGCATCCCAACATTCTCTACCATTTGTTTTGTTTTGTTTTCATTCTCTTCCAGTCTCTCTTCCAATAAGAACATACTAGAACGTTTCCCTATTGGTAAAATAGAACATATCCCATTTCATAATTTCACATCAGTAAGACACAAGCTGAATTCCCTACAGATGGAAAATAATTGAATTTTCCAACTTTCTTCAGTATTTTCATAAACATTTTCTATTGTATTATGATATTGAGAACTATAAATTCAGGTTAGTATTTGAAAAATATGCTGAGAATTTGGGGGGAGTAGAGAGTAGAGAGGGAAGGGAAAAGGCTGATGTGCAGGGACAGAACTGTATGAGAAACTCTATGGTGCACTGGTAAGGAAATGTGAATGTACAAAACAATGATTATTGACCATGTCATAAAGTTAGGAGAAAAGAATTTTGAATGTTTTCAATGTAAATTATTGATATATTTTTGAGTCAATAGACACGTATATCAGATTCAGACATTATAGTATATATATGTATATTAGATTCAGACACTATAGTATATATATATATGTATATATATATATAATGCACAGTATATATATATATATAAAACATATAGTGTGTATATATATATATATATCAGATAATACTTTTAGAAAGATTTTTTCCAAAATCTAAATGGAAAATGTTCATGATACATTAACTTAACTATCATAATGAAATGAATACAATTATAACAAAATTCCAATCATACTTAGGTCAAATTTCCTGATATATAAATTCTCAAGGTGACAACAATCCTTTTTCCAATACTCTGGTTGACCCTACAGTTGTAAATGTTACTGTATCATATGGGATCAAATATATGTAAGGCAGCACAACATTTATTCAAATAGAAAGAGAGGTCATATTTATAAAATTTATCAAAATATATCATATTAAAACAAAGAAAGGACTTAACATGTTATAGTGTATGTAACAATAAAATTTTGTTTAAAGAGTTTTTTCATGGAAAAGCATTTAAAATTTTTTTCCAGTTTTGAAAGTAAGTATATTATCTTTAAGGTCATTATTTGGCATTCCTTTTAAGAATCCCATTCTTTATGATTCTCTGATAGAAGGAAAGCTCTTCTAACATAAGTGTCTGGCCTGCACTGTGACTAGTTATAGCCAGCCATTAGTTGCCAGGCACTAAAAGTAAAACTACATCATTAGAAAATTATGATATGAAATAAATTTTCTATTGTTTTTCAGCTCTCAAATTTATTTCTGATTTCATCCGTTAAGATTTTTAGGGCAATGAATGGTTTTGTTAATAACCACTGACAGTTTATTGTTACTACTTTATTTACCTTCTGGTCAAAGATCTAACTTCTTTTTGTCTTTTTGAGATAGGGTCTTCCTATAGTCCCAACTGGCTTTGGAACTTGCTCTATAGACCAAGCTAGCCTTGAACTCAGAAATCCACCTTCCTCTACCTCTCAAGTGCTGGGATTAAAAGCATGTGCCACCATACCCGGCTAAAGATCTAACTTTTAAAAACCTTTTGACTATAAGAATATTGGCAAGAATGTACATGTGAGAAAAAAATGTAGTGACGTTTTCTGCTTTTTTATTGTTAATAAACTATACCTGAAGATATTTTATTATATTAACAATATTTTATTGTTAGAATGCAGTATTTTTGATGACTGATCTGAGGTCCAGCCAAGAGAATTTACTTATTTTTGGTCTTTCTTGTATGTGCCTATGCCTGTGTGTGTTATTCCTATACATGATATGGTTGTATGCTTGCATATTATGGTTGTGTGGGTACATATATTGGTTGTCTGGGTGTGTGTCATGGGTATGTGTTATGGTTGTGTGTGTGCTATGACTGTGTTATGCCTATATGTGATATGGTTGTATGGTTGCATATCATGGTTGTATGTGTGTTATTGTGGCATTTTATGGTTGTATGAGTGTGTGTCCTGTGTATGTTATGGTTGTGTGTGCATGATATAAGTGTATGAGTACTTATCTTCAGGGGATTTGAAAGTTCATCTTTGTTGTTTGTTATTTGCTACTGCTTTTCAACATTTATGAAGAAGCTAATGGTGAATAAATTTTTAGTTTAATTACTACAAACTGTAATTCAACATTGTAATCACACAGTAGATGATAATTATTCTTGTAGTGGTTGTTTTTATTGAGACTAAAGATAAGAGATCACATATTCATGGACTATTGATTTTTATCATAAAAATTTTTATATTTTTTACTTTGAAATGATGTATAATTAAAAATTAATGAATATTAATTAAATAAATATTGTCACATTATCCAAGCATTTGCTATGTAACTTTCCAATGCATGGGCCACTGATTTTTTTTTAACAAATTTCTATCCTGTTCAGGTCATTAACTCCATCTGAGTGGAAGAAGAGGGAGCCATTCTAAGAGCTCCATCGTCAGTTCCCATCACTGAGTTTCTGTTCTTAGGAAGCTTTACTGCTATTTTCAGGCCTACTTAACTGCCAAGTACATGCTGCCCTTGCCTCCTTTCTCAGAAGAGGAGGACATTCAGCAGCACTGAGCTTCTGGAAGCAGGGAAAGACCTGCAGATGGGACACTCCAGGATAAGTAGACTTCTATTGGGTGTGAGCAAGGAAACAAAGGCCATTAAGAACTCAAGGACAAAGTCAGTAAAATCAGAAGAGAAAGAGGAGGGGCAGAGGAGGAAGGGGCAGGGGAGGCAAGGGGGTTAATGAGCCTATGTCTGGAAGGATTCCCCAAAGTAGTGATTTGTGGATAAGATTTTCTTTATTATGAAACTTTTTATGATACCTAGGAACTGGTCCTTCGGGTGCTACTGTTAGGACTAGGTCAGAAAGAGCTAAGCAACTCTCTAGTTGAAGCACGTCTGGTTCCCATAGCTACCTGAGGTCAGGATGAACTTTCCCAGCCCTGTAGGAGTGCTTCTCACCCCCCAAGGAGCCCATTACTCTCCAAGGGGCTTCACACTGCTAAACACAACCATTGTTTCTGCCAAACAGGAGGTGGATCAAGCCAGCTCCCTCTTGCAGTTAAAAGCTCTATAGATAAGAACAGAGAGAGTCCAGAACAGGTGGATTGATCCAATGAAAGACTGCCTGGTCTGCAACCACCAAGACCCCACCAATCAGAGAAAGGGTCGCTGTAAACGCAATGGAAATCCCCTAACTGGGAATAAAAGTGGGAGAGGGTCGGACCTCGGGACCACTGCCCTCCAGTCCCATGGGAGTGTGCTCAGCCCGATGCATCCATCTGTCTCTTTCACTGTCTCTGTGTTGTGTTCTGTACTTTTTCCTTGATGTAATGTTCTTTTGTTAAAGCTTTTCCTCCACAGTTTTTGGCCTCTCAAGAGATTCTTTGGTAGAGTGACATTTCTAACTCAATACTACATCTGAGTGTTGAGTCCTAATCCACCTTGGTGATTCCCCAGTGAAGGGGAAGTGCTGACTATCTACTTCACATATTGTTCAATATTTAAAAACTGCCTAACCTGGTTATTCTAGTACCAGGGCTTTGCAGTTTCTCTCCCTGGAAACCAACCTCTGATAATACTATGCTTATTCTGTCCCTGTATTTGAATTTCCACATCAAATTCTTTCCTTGTGTTCCAGATCACACCAGTACATTTCCTCATCTGCTGTTTTGAGTCCTCTTCCTTTGATCTAGGTGAGGACCTAGCCTAAGTTTTTGGCACTTCTCTAGGCCTTGCTAGTCATAGGAGTATCACAGAAGCAAGCAAGTATTGGAGCATTTTCAGATTGCCAATCCTAGGTATGACCACACTGTATTCACTATGAGCTTGCCTTTTGCATGGCTCACTTTATATCAGGCAGGAAACAAAAGAGAGAGGAGGGGAAAGGCTCTGTCATCTCCTTGCAGAACCTAACCTGAGGGACTTACAACCACGTCCCATCTCTGAAGTGCTCATGACCTCCCAATAGCATTAATCTGGGATATCTTAAACACAAGAGGGAATATCAAGATCAAAATTATGGATATACTTTTCATGTTAAGCCACAGAACATATTACTGGTAAAGGGTCATTAACAAAACAAATTGCTTATAATATGGCAACTGTTAATTATAGAAGCACAAAGTTGCAAGATGTACTATGTTGGCCAGTCCCCACCAGCAGAAGGCTCAGGTCAAAAAGTGACTGCAGCCTCTCTTGCATGCTATCCTCATAGAGTCAGGTCTCGGTCTCTGAATTCTTTTTTTTTTTTTTTTTTTTTTTGGTCTTTTCAAGACAGGGTCTCCCTGTGGCCCCAGCTGTCCTGGAACTCACTCTATAGACCAGGCTGGCCTTGAATGCACAAAGATACATGTACCCCTGCCTCCCAAGTGCTAGGATTAAAGGCGTGTGCCACCAAGCCCAGCTCAGTCTCTGAATTCTAAGCATAACAAGAAAACCCACTTTCCAACCCCTTCAGTGTCATATGTTGTCACAGAAACTTACATAATTTTACTCTTTTAGTAGTTGTTTGGTCTAGATTATAAAGAAATAGAATTTGGAGATATCCGGAAAGATTTGTTCTTAGTAGTTTTTAATACAGATAATAATATCAGGCAAAGCAAAGTTTTATTTCTAACTAATCCCTCTAAAATCAACAGCAGTAGGGAAATCGGTTCTTGTAGTTTTAAACTACTATAGATGAGCACAGCATAATTAATTGGCCTTTAAAAATTTCCAGTTGGTTAAAGAGAAATGTCTCAGAATATGTATTCCCTTCCATTCCACATAGAAATTTATGAGTCTCGCATTAATGCAGAAAATACACTAAACATAATAGCTTAAGCATTAGAACTGCTCCCCGTAAACAATACGGTTAAGAGTGTTCCTGCAGAGCAGGCTTTGGAAAGGCTCCTTTAACATCTCTCACCTTTCCATGAAGTTTTGAAGGTAGATAACAATAACTATAGAGCCCAAAGGCCAATGTACAAAGATCCGTTAATACAAATAAACCCATTAAAATAACTTGATATTTTTATGTCTTATTCATGTTTTATATGACCACACAGCACTAAAGAAAAGCAATATTTGCTATCTATTGTGACTATTGAGGATCTATAGCTAAGAGTCATTGCTCTCCATCTTCTTCCCACACTAATTATATTTTAAGAAGATATTTAAATATCTGGATTTACTTAAAACCATAGGAATTTGATAAATCCAGTGACTCTAATATTCCCCAGATTCTAAAGGCACTTCCCTGGAAATAAAGTGAGACTTTCAGGAAGTTCCTTTTGACCGTGTGAAAACTTAAATCCAGCCAGATGTAGGCTTGAACTGTTACAGAATTGCGTTTATGGTCATGTGTCTCACTGAGAAATGCCAAGGTTCAATTGTACGTGATTCAATATTTCCTGGAATTGAGGGATGTTTCCAAGGATATTATCTGGTACATCACATCTCATGGCTTCCCATTAATGGCTCAGAAAAATATTTCCAAATTCTGAATGACAGGCTGATTTTAATTCTCATGAAAATTTGGATTAATAATTAAACATCTCTGTCTCTATTGCTTCATCTCTCTCCTCCTTTCTCCCACTGCTATATTCCCCTCTCCTACCCCTCCCTCCCCCTCCCTACTCTCTTTCCCTCTCCCTTAGGCAGCTTAAAACCAAACTTCAGCCAGGTGTGGTGGCACATGCCTTTAATTCTAGCACTTGGGAGGCAGAGGCAGGCGGATCTTTGTGAGTTCAAGGCCAGCCTGGTCTACAGAGTGAGTTCCAGGACAGCTGGGGCTACAGGGAGACCCTGTTTAGAAAAAACAAAAAAAAAAAAAAAACCCCAAAAAACAAACAAACAAAAAACCCACCAAACTTCAAGCTCTATGGATATACATGTTTGTGTGTATTCATCCCTCCAGCTTTGATGTCTATAATCATATCCTTATCATCTTGACTCAGTCACTGTTTGCTCTGAGATCTGCAGGCCAACATAAATCCTTTATGGAACAAAATAGTAAATAAATAAATCCACTGATCCTTGGCAGTATGTCAGGAGCATGTGCTTTGAATTTAGGAATACATCTTGGGGACAGCTTGGTTATTGTGGTCAGTGAAACCAGACCCCAGCTACATAAACACTTGCTCGACAGACAGTTTATTGTCAAGGTAGGTCAAAACTTGTTCAAAATTTTACTTAGTTAAGATTATAGAAATGCCCTTAAAAACGCTGATTTCACGTTTGGACCTGTTGTGTCTTGCCAAGACAAACTATAGGATTTGTTACCTCAATGCTACTCACAGGGGGATTCAGCTTAGCTTTCTGTAAGTGGATAATTGACTAAAGCCAACTCGGCCTTTTAGCTCTATTTTTGTTCATTATAATATTTCTCTAGACTTCTGTGGATTTCCTTATACAACTTGTTTTGAAAACACTTTTTAAAAAGCCCAATAAAATTAGAACAACTAACAAAGACATACTAAAATAGAAAGAATTACAGACGACAGACTATGTCATGGAATTATATATTTATTATTGCCAAGTAATTATGGGAACAAGCATCCCAGTGCCAAATACTGGTTTTGTTACTTGGCCTTACAACAAAAGTAATTGCAAAATTATTTCTGGATGATTAACAGCTAAGTGGATAAATTTTAATGTATTAAAATTTTTCTTTGGAGCTAAATGATATTAATTCCTTTTGCTGTTATTGTGCCTATTACTTTGCTTACAAATGATCTCTGGATGATTCAAGTTTAATCCTTACCAAAACATCAGCTGAATTGACTCAGAGCTCCAAATTCAGAAATTAAAAATAAATAGTGATTGGCCGGAAATATGGCTCAGTAGCTACAAGCACTTGCTCTGTATCCATCATTTTTGTTCAGATCCCAGCACTCATGTGACAATCCTGGCGTTCTGTGGCACATACCTGTAACTCCATCTCAGGGAAGTGACTATAGGAAGATGTCTAGGGCTTGCCCTGCTTCCTGCCTAGCCAAGAAAAAGCAAGCCGCTTGTTCAGGCAGAGAACCCCTCCTCAAAGAAATTGGCAGGAAGTGATAGAGGAAAACATTAGACACCCTCCTCTGTCTTCCCTACATGTGTACAGACCCACATAAATATGAACATGCACATATAGATATGCCTACACATAAGTAAACAGATGAATAATTAAATAGATAACATTTTATAAAATTAAGAAGGTCTGGAGAAATTATTTGATGGGTAAGACCACTCGTTGCTCCTCCGGAGGACTTCAGTTCAGTTTCCAGCTCTTACCTGGACAGCTCACAACTATTTGTATTTTCAGCTCCAAGGGATCTGATGTCATCTTCTGGGTTCCAAGTACACTGTACACGTGTGGTCTACACACAGATGTGCAGAGGCACACAGACACACAAACATAAATGATGAATTAACAAAAGAAAAATAACAAGAATGAGAACTTAAAAAATGTTATAACATTACGACGCATCATGAAGCCTTCCTTTCTTTGAAATATGCTGAGAAACAAGGGTGTGAATCTATCCCCCCATAGGCTGCCCCACTACGAAATGCATCATGGGCAATGAAGTTACTTGAAATTTACTCCATAGCGTTCCACTGTCAAGTTCAAAGAGAATTTGGCAGTATTTCTTGAAATAAAGCTCAAGGGCAAGCAGGTGGATTCATAAAATGAGGCCTGTTGTTTACAGGAAGATGAGCAGAAAGAATAACTCATGTTAAAATACTTCTATGTGCTTTTTATGCTGCCCTTACTTGCTGGCTGTAGAGAACCATTAAAGATGTACTGTTCCATGTGCATGTTAAATTCAAAATATTTATCAGCTTTTCTAAAACCACACACAACTTGCCAAATGTCTAGACAGGAATGGTGAGTATTAAAATACAGAAAACCTTAGGATTAATTGAGAACACAGGTGACCACCTGACTGTGTGCAGGTGTTTGATGTAAAAGTTTCGTGAAGCCTGTTGGTTTCCTCAGCCTTTCTAACTGTGAAGATCCTCTTTCCAGCCAGTCTTGCTGAATTATCACTGACTATCCCCAGCCTATGGTTCCACATTTGTCAGCCTAATTTGCTTGTTATTTTGCATACAGCGTGTCTTAATCTGTTTGCTGTCTTATATACAGCAGATCCATGCACCTCCTCAGAACTATGTATAACCTAATTTCACTGGAGTCTCCACAGTGCACTGGGCTATCCATTCCTCAAACTTCCATCATTTCTCTAACTAGAAGCTTTTCATAATATCTTCTTTCTTGCTCTATCCACTCTGGAATAAATAAGTATCCAGTTTTAGAAGTTATAAGGCAGCATGCCTACTCTCTGTTCTCTGTGGTGTTTCTTGGTTCTATAATGTTGAGTGTATCAACATTCAAAAACTAAGTATGTGTACAAATTGATGGCTTGTATGCATTAATGCAAAATATCAACTTCAAGTATGAAATTACAAAAAAATTTTGGATTACACAATTTCAGAAGACATTACTAAACAATATTAGCTTCCTCTACCACGGAACACCTTGGATCCATTACCTACTGCTTTGTGAAACTTTGTATTGTGGGCTATACAACTGTTGGCATCATGTGCCTATAGTCCCAGTGCTGGGCAGCAGAGGCAGCAGGATCCTCAGGACTCTCAGACCAGTGAGTTTAGTCAAACAATGAGCTCCAGTTGCAGTTAGCAATTATCTCCCTACACCCATATCTTAAGGCTGGTTTTCTATTCTCATCTCACGCCCCCCTTTCTAGAACTGTGTCTTTTATCCACATATACTCCCACCAAAATATACATACTTAATTTTTAGAGGCTAGGATATGTATAGGAGACAGAACATACAGGACTTGCTTTCTGAGCCTGGGTTGCCTTCCTTATAATATTTTCACATTCCATCCATTTTCACACAAATTTAATTTTTACAGCTGAATAAAACTGCATTGTGCATGCACCATATTTTCATTATCCATTCGTCTATTGATGGACATGCAGGCTGATTCTATTTCCTTGATATTGTGGGAAGAGCAACATTGAACACGGATCATCCAGTATCTCTGTGTTGGGAGGGAGACCAGGTCACATGGTGCCTCTAGTTTTAGTTTTTGAGAAGAGACCACACCAATTTCTATAGTGTCTACACCAGTTTTCAATCCCAGCAACAGTATGTTTTCTTCTTTCACAACCTCCTTACCAGTAGCATTTGTTGTTTCTTTTCCTGATGATAGACCTTCTGCCCGAGGTGAGTTGAAATCTGTAAATACATTTCTCTGCTAGCTAAAGTGGTTGAACATTTTTCTAAGCACTTTTAGATTATTTGTGCTTCTTTTGAGAAGTGTCTGTTCATTCCCTTTGCTCGTTTGTTGAGCCTGAGATTTATTTTGGAGTTCAATTTTTGTAGTTCTTTATATATCCTAGATAATAACCCTTGTCTGAACTATAGCTGGCATAGACATTCTGCCCATTCTATACAGTGTCTCTTCACTCATCTAGTGATTTTTTTTTCTTTTGGGCATAAGCTTTTTAATTTTATGTAATCCTTTTGAATCAATTCTTGAGGCTATTTCAGATGAAACTGTGCTTCAGTTTAGAAAGCTCTGGTGTTTCCTAAATGTATGCACTGGTGTATTTTCTCTCAGAGAAAGAGAGAGAGAGAAAGAGAGAGAAAGAAAGAAAGAAAGAAAGAAAGAAAGAAAGAAAGAAAGAAAGAAAGAAAGAAAGAAAGAAAGAAAGAAAGAGAGAGAGAAAGAGAGAGAGAGAAAAAGAAAGAAAGAAAGAAAGAAAGAAAGAAAGAAAGAAAGAAAGAAAGAAAGAAAGAAAGAAAGAAAGAAAGAAAGAAAGAAAGGAAAATGCAGTTACATGATTGATGCTCATGGAATTTAGAAAAGTTTGAAGAGCTGAGAAATCATGCTTGGATCTTAAATGGATCTCAAAAGTCCTGGTGTTGAGGGCTTGGTTATTCACCTGGGACTTGCCCTTGTCTGGGATGTGGTGGCACCTTTAAGAGCTAGGGCTTAGTAGGAGGTCTTCAGGTCACTGCCACAATTCTGCCCAGGAGAAATTCCAATGTAGTAGTTGCTTTGCCTCCAACTCCCATGGTCCCAAATGCAAAACAAGGAAAGTCTCTCACAAAACCACAGTTTAGAAGATTCTAGTGAGGTTACATAGGTTGCCACAGAACAAATGGGTGAGGAGGTCACTTTCAGGACCCTCACGGTCATCCCAAGGTCCCAGCCAGGACCCCTGCAACCTCTCCACAAGATGGCACCAACGGGAGACACAGGAGACACGCCTCCTACCACTCCTTGCCCTTATGTCTCTAGACCCGCCCCCTTATCCAGCCCAGATGAGCAGGCTGGTCAGAGGGGTTCTTGGTTCCCTGGCTCCTCCTTTCCCCTCAGGACCATAGTTGAGTTTATAATCCTGGGAAGCATGTGAGATGAGAATGTCCCTCCTTGATGTAGCCCCACCCTGACACCCTGACACTGTGAGCAGAAAGAAGAGTGTCCTCTCTAGAAGTTGTTCCAGGTAACTTGTCACTTTGTAGATTGGTTTTGCACGAAGGATGCTTATACTCATGGATTATCACTTAGAGCTAAAAAATGAAAAAAAAAAAAAAACTGAAAGATGCAGGACCGTTATGGCAGAAAATACATGATCTGGGATGGGGTGGGGGTGGGGAGGAAGGGAAAGGGAAATATGCCTGTATTGAATTGGAAAATGATGTACGAAATGCACAAACCATCAATAAAAATTAAATTAAAAAAAAAAAAGAAAGCTGACTAACATAGGAGCTGTTGTTACTCAGTAACTTAATATTGTCATTATTAAGGGAAATACAGTTTTTATGAGAGAGAGAGAGAGAGAGAGAGAGAGAGAGAGAGAGATGAAGAAAAGGGGAAGAAGAGGAAATCCCCATGAATTTGTATCTTACTTCAGTAGGGAGGAAAGGACTACCTCTAGGAAGACAAGATTCTGTTTTCTTTTATATATTGTGACCAGTTATTTCCAATTTATTATTATTATTTATTATATTTTAAGGGATTCTATTTCCAAATTTTAAAACAAATCATAAAGTTTTGTTTACATATGTCTCCTAAATTTTATTTTTCTGAAAAGTTCTATCTTTGCTCTTGGAGATTGTGCATTTATCCAAACAAAGCAAGCTCAATAAACCATGGGACAGCCTGAGGAAGCAAATCAAATACTTTCAGGTATCTCGCAGTGCTTAGAATGAGCTGCTTTTCCTTCCAAAATCATTTCAGAACTTCCTATTTCCTACTGTCATACAGAAATGGAGGAAAAATTAAAGTCAAGGATACGCAACTGTACTGGGCTTCCCCGGATCGCCGTCGTGCCTTCCTGTTCCGGCCATTCAAGACAGCACTGAGAAGCAGAACTTCCTGGGATAGAACTTGAAGAAGACCATGCCTGTGCCCCCCTCCCCCCCCCCGACAAGGGACATCCCTCGGGGGTCACTAGAGAGGCCCTCTGTTTCCTTCTGACTCCTCTGAGCTACCTTCAGATTTTGGCTACCACTCAATGCTTCTCCTCGGCATTCGTGAAAATAAAAAGGACTACAGGACACCCTCAGCTCATTTTTTCCTCTGGTCAATAGTTTGTTATGTATGTGCTATGAGATTCGTAATTAGGATTTCAATGACTGCCCCTCCAAGTCCAGAAATGGACTTGGGCTGTGATCAGGAAATGACAGCTCCTGGCCTGTCTCTGTCTGGGGCTCTGGTTTATTTGAGCAACTGGTTTATTTTCTGCTTTTCTCTCCAGCTGATGAAAATGTCCCTGCCTCCTAGAGATGTGGGAGTTTATATGAGCTTTGATGAGCTCCTACAGAAGTTCAGGTTTGTACTAGAAAGATAAAATATATACTCCATTGGGAGAAAATCAGAAGAAAGAGATTTTAACTTGAAAAGCATGCTAAAAGACAGAGTAGGAGTGAAGTATGAGTGACTAAGCAAAGGCACTGTACTGGTCACAGGAAACCCAGAACAGCTTGATGAACGCCTGTGAAGACCTCGAGTCTTCTGTAACCTCACATTTACCCCATGTTTCATTTGCATAATAAACTACAAAGCACTTCTAGTAAAAAAGGAATGCTCGACTGTCGGTATGGTTTTTCTTCTTCCTCTGCAAAAATAAAACATGAATATTCATTTATGGACCCATAATTTAATTAGACACTTCTAGTATTTATTTGATTATACTTGTTGCAAAGGTGTCATAAGCTCCCACATGGAGATCACATTCATATTTACAACTTAAGGTGGAAAGTCTTTGGTCCCTGTGATTTTTGATCCAATGGGCACTATTAGCTTTCATTTACTATCTAGTTTACAGATTTCCTGGAATTCGATTTTATAATTCCCGTTCCTGCCTGGCTGCATGAAGTTGTAACTTTTAACTTTTCTTCTACAAAGCTCTTTAGGACAAACAGACCAACATGTATAATGGGTAGCTCACGTGGCAAGGAATCTCAAAAACTGACATGCAGTGCGCTCCAGGTAAATTTAAAAATTCAATTCACCTCTATGATTCAAGTATGTCAGTCTATAGATATATATCACAGGAGACAGTTTGTGGGAAAGTGTCTAGGGTGTTTTAAGTTAACATAATTCCATCTTACTGTTTGAAAAGAATGTTGTCCAATATAAACTGTTTGGACCAAGACTATGTTGCCTTGAAAAGTATAATCCCCAGGCAGCTGCTTATTTAATTTAATTCTGAGATACACTGGAAAACAAAACAAACTTCAAAGTGGACTACCACAGTCTTTTCCCAACTCTGCCAACTCACTTTATAGCCAGGGTTTAAAACTTTAATTTCATTTGCAAAGCTTAATTGGGAGCATCTAAACCATTCTCAATAAATATCACTAGCCTGTGTACTGCAGCTGAATATGGTAGATCAAAAAACAATGAAACATTGGTCTTTGAAGTCTTGCTGTTAATGTGTCAAAATCAGAAAGACTTCAAAGGGGAAGGCCGGTCCCTTTGATCCCCTCCACCTACCTGGCTGGTTTTCCACATAACTTTAGAGCAGGTAGACCACAGACATGTGTGTCCTGCTAACGAGAACACAGTAAGGTTTCCAACCGTACAACTTGGAAACCAGCTTGCTCCCTCCAAGTCATTTGAACATACAGTGAAGGAACTGCAACCATCCATGTAGCAAACAGATACTAGCTATCTTGCTTTGAAATATGAGATTGTCTCTCTTCATATGATGTCATGAGTCGTGATTTTATTTTTTCTCTTTTTTTTTTGAGACAGGGTCTCCCTGTAGCTCTGGCTGTCCTACAACTAGCTATGTAGACCAGGCTGTCCTTGAACTCACAGATATCTGCCTGCCTCTGCCTCCCAAGTGCTAGGATTAAAGGCGTGTGCCACCATGCTCGACCTTGTGATTATATTTAATCTCATAATATTTGCTTTTATCATCACATAATGCCTTTTTGATCATGGATCTGCCTCCTCCGTCTTGACAACATACTCATAAAAATACACCCAGGAAAGCCAGGACTTTGAATCTCTGTTGATGTTTAACTTTTCGTGCTTAATGATTCTGCTGACATTGAAAGCGTCTGGTTGTTCATGAAGATCACTGTTTAGTTACTGATGGCAGATCATGGATAGAAGAGTATCAGAAATTAGTAAAGCTTTAATTATCCAAAGGTTCTCTCTCTTCATGGTTCAACCTGAGAATGAGTGTTTATTGTTAAGAGAAAAGATTTTCAATTAAGAATAAATTGACGGGTGTGGTAGCACACAGCTTTAATCCTAGCACTTGGGAGGCAGAGCCAGGCGGATCTTCGTGAGTTCAAGGCCAGCCTGGTCTACAGAGTGAGTTCCAGGACAGCTGGGGCTACAGGGAGACCCTGTCTCAAAAGACCCCCCCCCAAAATAAATAAAGAATAAATTGACACAATCCATGTAACTCCTAAATGCCTAGTCTGTTCAAGAAGATGCTGGGGAACTCTTACTGGAGGAGAGAGCAGAGCACATCTGATTCTACGTCAAGCAGGCCCCAGACCACACACAGGCAGCTTTTATGACATCGCTGCTTTGCATATTTGTTTCCTTTATAGAGCAGATGGTAAGGCAGAAGAAAAAGTTCTCTTCACCATAACAGAACTTTATAAATGAAAATCATTTTACAAAAGAAAAGATTACTATAATAAAGCATAAAATAGACACAGTTGTTAACATAACATTGAATTTAATGCAAAGTTAAGAATCCAGCATAAGAAAGGTTTAAGGTTTCTGCCGCAATTTGTATTAGCATATTTACTGCTCCTGAGATCTACACTGAAGATCCTCTTTTTTTGTGCTGTCAGTGGATAGTGGTACCCTGTTACACACATTTAGACTGTCCCATTACAGAGTTTATGATCTAGTTTAACTTAGAAGGATAATTCCAAATAAGGTATCATAGGATTTATAAGCTTAGTACTAGAAAACAAACATACACTATGTTTCTAGCAAAGAGTTTCCTTTAGATGATGAATTCATGGCTCTGCTATTTTTGTGACTCAATAGTAGCTTGTATACAGACTTAGTAATGAATATTATGTTTCCTTCTGCTTCTTTATCAGAATCAAGAAGTTGAAAGTTTCTTATTGAGAGTGTGTTGACAGATTTGTGAAGCTTTGAAAAGTGCTTTCTTAGTACACAGAGAAATCCACAGATATTGGCAAACACAGGTTAGAACAGAGATAAAGACCACTTCTATTATGATAATCCCAAGCAAAGTTATATTCAAACAATCTCAGGATTACAAATATTCATTAGAAAACTAAAGTTGAGTGAGGTTCCAAGCAGGCCTGAGAGGAACTCAGATCTTTTTCCAGAAACCTCCATTCAGAAAGTGTCGTCCTATGTGTCCTCTCCAGGATATCTAATTTCATTCCAACCTTCTCAGGTGAAAATAGGTGAAGTATCCTTTTCTTCTTGTTACTGAGCTTTGTTTTCCTAAGACACTGGTCTCAGTACTGTTAACTTGCCAAAGACTGATCATTTCAATAAGATAAATATATAGTTGCATTAACTCATGAATCAAGATGTTTACTTAAGAAAAATAGTTATCTACACACACACACACACACACACTTTATTTATTTATTTATTTTATTTTTGTATGTGTATGTGTGTACTGTCTGCATGTGGGTTTGTGCACCTGTGTCGTGCAATGCCGCGGAGGTCAGAAGAGGGTCTCGGATTCCCCTGGAACTGGAGTTCTCCTGGAATTGGAGTTACAGACGGTTCTTAGCCGCCATGTGGGTGCTGGGGATCGAACCCGAGTCCTCTGCAAGAGCAGTTGGTGCTCTTAACCGCTAGGCTATCTCTCCAGCCCCTACACACACACTTTAACAAGTGAATTCAAACATAGTCTCATAGCCCAATCTGAATATCTCTTCATTATTAGGAACTCCTATTTTGCCATATTTCCTGTAGTGACCATGACATAATAGTACTCTATAACCTCAAACTATTGATCCTCCCACTCTGCTTCCCCAGAGCTGAGGGGACAGGTGTGTGCCAACATATTCAACTGTAAGGCGGACCCTTTTTTGAGCTTTTAATTATATCGGCATTCTGCTAGTTGACTTACAGACATTATTTCACTGAGCTAAAATATAAGTCTGCACGATAGAAATCATTGTCTGTATTGTGCAATAAAAGAAACTGAAACTCAGAATAATCCAGCAAATCCTACAGCAGAAAGATGAAAGTTTGCATAGATGACTGTAGACAGGGCAGGACACAAGCAAGGCCCTGAGGATCTTGTGTGGCAGTGCTGAGTGCCTAGTCAATGCCTTGGCCATACTTTGTCATACTGACCTATTTGTTTTTCTTTATTTCTTATAGAGAACATTTTAAATGTTTTTAAAGAAAACTGGTACTCACTGTGGAGCCAAGATTGATTTCTACCAACAAATGCTCCACAGAAAACCCTCTTGCTGAACAAGGAATGGATTTCTTGGCCACTTCTCACACCTTGTCTTCATCATTTAATAAAATTGAGAACTTTTTGTTCATGAAGTTCTCCTTTCTGGAAGTGCCAAACATACTCATTTACTATTTATTCTACTTGTAAAACTTCATTTATTCCTTTATTTTAACCTTGGGCCATCTTTCTCTGGGGATCTTATAACTTCTTTAGTGAGCTCATGAACTGGTATAAGCCAGCAAGTTGATGGCTAATTCTGTATTTATATTCTAGGCTTTCCTTCCAGGTCCACACATGTGTAGGAAACTTTTCATTTTGGGGGCATAGTTTTTGATAATCACCTCAAACTCATTACGTTTCCAATACAGCTCCCATTCCTGTTGTTTGCTAAACCATCCATCCTAATTCCCCCATCTTAACCAATGAATTCAAACATACTCTCATAGCCCAATCTGAATTTCTCTTCATTATTAGGAAGTCCCGTTTTGCCATATTTCCTGTTAGACACCAATTTTCAGTTAACCTTTTGAACTTATCACTTCCTGTTCATTCTTGTTGCTTTTCTTGACTTTGAGTCTCAACCTGAGCCTACACAGTAAGGTATGCTGAGGACAGTACCTTTGTCCTTGGAGCTCAGGCTTCTACACTTAATGTGCATCTATCTTGGTTTAAAGTTACTCAGTAGCTTTTCTTATGGGGAAATCAAAATTTGTAGAAATACTTAATTTCTATTTCTAATGAATTTGAAGAGATTACCTAAAATTATGTCAAAAAATGAAAAAAAAATTCTCCTACATATGTGTGGACCTGGAAGGAAAACCTGGGATAGAAATACAGATTTAGACATTAACTTGCTGGCTTATATCACTTCATTAGCTCACTGAGGAAGTTCCAAGACCCCAGAGAAAATGGCCCAATGGAATAATTTACACTAGTGCTTAGCAAACCTTTTCTGTGAGGAGTTATAAAAATAATTCAGGTACAGCAACCACGTATGCCTAAACAGCTGCTCAACTCCACTTGTCCCACCAAAGTGGCCAGAGACCATATGTAAATGAGCAGATGTGGCAGTTCCAGTGAAATGTTAGCTGGCCATCCCCTTGCCTAGAAAGCCTTTCCTTGCCCCCCCAACCCAGGCAATACTGACTACATTGTTTCTGGGTTTTTCATGCTGTTACTTGCCTTTGCCTGCTTACATCTGTCCCTTTTGTCTTCCTAAACTTCTTTCAAGAGTATAATGTTTATTTGCCATCAAAATTTTTGTTCACTTAAGACATTTTCAAGGTAGAATCCTTCAACTCACATCAACTTCCTGTGTTGCCATACAATATTTTCATACACTTCTAATAAAAATTTAATTGCATTTCCTCATATAATTCATAAAGGAATGGGATATCCATTTTATCCCATTGGTTTCTAAAATCCTGAAACACTGCCTTCTGCTTTCTATGCATAGATATCATGAATTCTCTTTGTGAATGAACTGGACACACTATCACATGTTTTCAAATCCATCTATCTATGATATATGAAGATGAAGACAAGTGATATTCAGAAATTGCTTAGCAAGGGAATCCCTTCAAAAGTTGAAGACACCATCAAAAAGTATGAAATCTCTCAGCAGACCCAACAACATAAGGGCTCACAAGCAGATGGCTACCAGTCTTGAATGTTGTACTGGATAGCTTTAGGTGTCAACTTGACACACCTGGGAAGAGGGAGCCTCAATTGGGAATTACCTCCACTGGACTGGTTTGTGGTCATGTCTGTGGGGGCAGTTTCTTGACTGTTGAGTGATGTGGGAGGGCCCAGTCCACTGTGGGTGGTGCCAACCCTGAACAGATGGTCCTATATTGTATTGGAAAGCAGGTTGAGTGGCAGACCAGGGGAACAAGCCAGTGAGCAGCATTACTCCATGGCCTGTGCTTCAGCTCCTGCTTCCACGTTCCTGCTCTGAGTTCCTTCCTTGGACTCCCTCAGTGATGAACTGTGACCCCTGAGATATGAGCCAAATAACCCTTTCCTCCCCAAGTTGGTATGAGTCAGAGTGCTTTGTTGGATCAATTGTATGCAAATTAGAACAGACTTCACACTTAGATGAATCTTCCAGCTAAACCAGATTATATGATCTCATTCTGTTTCTTGGGATACCTACATTGGTAGAAAAAATCAGCTTTGTATCTGAAAGATTAAATTTTAAATCCTCTGAGATATGAAACTACAACAGAAAAAAAACAGAATCTTTGATCAGTTGATCAAAGATTAAAATAATATTTGATAAATATAAATATAAAGTAGAAAAACAGTAAATCTATATATTTTTTTAATAAAAATATCCTGTCATATTAATTATTTTATAAGGATATATTTTTACTTAAAGGGATAGAAATTCTACTCTGGTTCCTAATGAAGAAACATTTTATAAAGACTGTTGCTACAGCCAACCTTGGCATGCATGTCATTCACTTGTTGTATCATTTAGAATAAAATACCAATGTTTTCCCCTGCCACTGAAGTCCTGCCTCAGCTGGGATTGGTCCCCTGCATTTATTTTCCACATATGAATACTCACTTCCCATCTCTCAGTAACAGTGCTGAAATGTCTTGGGCATGGCATAAGGAACTCTGGCTTGATCTGAACCACACTGGTACATACACAACAATGCTTGAGAGCTGTATAATTATGTACAAATTACTTAACTCTCTTTTTCTTTTTATAATACATGTTCATAAATATATATATATATATATATATTAGAAGGACTAACACACATATTATTATCTTAAATTATATTATGGGATTTTATGTGCTAATGCAATTACCTTGCTAATACAATGGAACCATTTAATAGAAAAAAATTCATTGAGTTATTCCCCAATTGAAATAATTGCAAAAATGATAATAATAGCAATAATTTGTATAGAGCTTATCAAATATTCTTTTAGACATTTTACAAATATTTACCAACTTAAAAATAAATCCATGCAGGCTGTTATTACTCTCATCCACAGATGAAAAACTTAATTATAGATAATTTGTGCAACTCCCAGAATCACACAATGGAAAGCCACAGACCAAATCCAGTCAGTCCAGCTCCTAAATGGATACACTTAAGTATCACACTCTATTGACTCTCAGCTTTTAAGTAGGAAGTCTAATCTGAAGTGTGAGAGCTACTTTTCAGTTTTATGGACCCTCTCCACATTCACATAATGAAGAGAATAAGAATGGGTTGCAGGTTTGTGATAGATAGTTGCTATTTTACTGTTGGTAAACCAAATTCTAATTCAAACACTGGGAACTACTGGCTTGTTTCTAATAAAAGCATCATACAAACTAAAGCATAAATCACCAAAAACTCTTGTGTTTCCTTAAAATCAGCATCTAAAGGAATGTAACCCATGCAAGAAACAGTAAACAAAGTAAAATATATTCTCCAGACTGGCCTGGCCTACAGTTTTAAACCTGACAAAATGTCTTCAGTGGCTAGTGACCTTTGGGAAACTGCAAAACAATTATCACCTTTTCATAGGCAAGGGAAGTAGGAACGCTGTTGAATGATATGTGAAAAGATCTGTGTGCTCATTCAAATATCCTAAGTTGAAGAGATATTAATACATTCTTTCTGCCTTAACTCTCATCCAAGCCATTCCTTGAAGAAAACTGAAAAGCTCCAGTATATAAAACCAGAACACACTGTTCACACAAGCCAATAGCAGGGTTTTAGTTTTTCATGTTGAATTTTGGGGAAGCCATGTGACATGTGCCACATCTGGCACAAGATTAAGAGTTCTTTTGCTTTGAATGCCTGTTTCCTTCCTTTCCTGGGCTGACCACAGACCTCAGGAAGCTGGCTCTGCCAGACTGGATCCTTCTGTGCCTGTGGACAACAGGATTCTGGGCAGCCACAAGGATGAGGATGTGGGGCTTGATGTGCTTTGCTCTGGGATCATGGTTAGCTGTGGTGATGATGTTTTTTTCCAAAATCTAACAATTCAAAGAAACACGTATTTACCCTCACAGACACAAATTTACCCTCACAGATCCAGGTTGGTAAACAAACACACATATAAAAAACCTTAGTCTTTTATTTCTGTAACCAATCTAGAATTTGGATTGACGTATGGAATCAGCAATAATTTAACTATATTGGGCTAGGAGTTGACTTCCAGTTCTTGGGGTTTCATTAATATTTTGATAGATTGCTGAGATATAATGCCAGAGATTCCTTTAGATTTTTTTCTTTACATTGGTAATCACTATATCTATATAGTATTTTACTATAGAAGACAAAATGCTCAAGTACTGTATTGGTATTATAAGTGAAAAGACTGGACTATTCAACGAATCTGCTGTGGCCCATCGTTTACTGAATGATGCTGTATTTTCTAGTCCTTGATACAGTGTAGAGAGCTCCCTCCAGACAACCTTTACCTCTCCTTTACTCTTAACACTTTGCACTTTTCATACCTTTGACACGGAAATATTGTGCTGTTACAGGACCCAGAACTTACACAGTTTAGGAAGATCCCAGAGAGGAAAGCAAAGTGTTTGCCTATAAATCGTTTCTGTTTACAGTGTGATTACTATGATGCATGTTGCTAATAACTATACACTTAGTATTTGCAGATTTTGTTCTATGAGTATTAGATGGCTAAAAACTTCCACAAACGTGTATGATTTTTGAAACTAGGCTCAAGACTTGTAAGACTCTCCTATACCTGAGGACCCAGAAGGTAAGTTTCATGAACTTCAAAGTGAGGCAGTATCTGTAAACTTGAAGGACCTTTCCTGTCTTTGAAAATCATTTTTCTCTAATCTCTCCATAATTCTTCTATAAGACCAGATAAATTCGCTAGCAAAAGTCAGAAATAACTTTGCCTTTAACTCCTCTTGGGGGTGGGGGTTGCGGTCTACATTCTAGAAATGGACAAAGGTGATTACAGCTGTAACTAGCAGAAGTCATTTCTCAATAAATTACCCTGCTACATATAAATGTAAAAAGAAAGCTACACACTCACAACACAGGCTCCCACTTGCAATGGATTATGCACATTTTCACTTAAGTTACCACATACATTTTTTTTCCAATGAAAGATGACTCAACTTTAAACAAGAAAGAAACCTCATCTGTGACATGGTTGAAAGGGGAAAACACTATACTAAGTGAAATAAGCCAGACACAGAAAGGCAAATGCAGAAATTCAAAACATCAAGTCATAGAAACTGACAGTAGAAAGGTGATAGCCAAAGTTTAAGAAGTAATGAAACAGATGGTACTGATTATAAAGTATACAAAATTTGAGTAAGATAATATGGACAACTTCTAGAGACTGAATTCACAGCACGGTGAGTATAGTTAGTAATACCGTGATGTATAGTTGAAATTTACTGGGAGTAGTTTATGTATGTTCTTAACATCCCCCCACACAATTGATAATTATTTAACATGATTTAATGTTACCTAACAATATAAGGTAGCAGATATATTAGTTATCTTGTTCGTAGTCATCATTTCTCAATGTGCACATTTATCACTACCATATTCTTTTGTAAATATAGGCAATTATTTTCAATGATATCAGTAAAGCTGACAAAAGTCAAGTAAACATAATATTTTTTTCTTTTTTTTATTTGTTTATTTTTAAGGGATTCTACAATATAACACAGTTGTTTGCAGATAACATTGATGTTACTCAGTTTGCCATACAATTAGGTAATTGGTGCATTTTGCAAGTATCTATGTCCAAATTTTGAACAACCCAAGGTTCCCATAGTCCAGTTGGAGAAGCTTGTATGCACAGGCATGTTGATCAAATAGGAGTCCAGACTACATTGCTGATGGTCTCATTTCAATTCACCCCATTCTCAGCAGCCATGACATTTCTAAACCCCCCACGACCTCCTCTTCTGCAATTTTTTCCCATGGGCTTTGGAAAGGGGCAAAGAGGGTAAGTGAGAAGAAAGTCCACATTTATTTGGAGTTTCCTTTTTGGACTCCCAGTTCTGTTCAGGTTGTTTCCCTTCATGGTTTGACAGCTTATCCAGATGATACCCTTTTTAGTCATACAACAAAGCACAAAGCAAGTTGGATGTACAGGCATTTCATAGAAGTACTAATTTTATGTAAGCTACTCTTGGCATAGAATAATGCTTGGATGGTTGCTAATCCCACAAACTGTGGTTTCTTTATAAAGGGTGACAGTTCCTTATTGTGGATTATAACATTTCCTAACCACTAGAGCGATAAGTTTTTGTGGCATCTGCATGAGGTTATTCCCTACAAGGATGAGAGCTATATAGCCAATTAGGTTTGGGCATATATAGACACTTGGGCTGCCACTGTTGACAGTATCTCACAGGCAGTTGATGCTGTTAGCTGATATGATGGAGGAGTTTGCTTTGTCTTCAGGGAGACCTAATACTTTGCTGTATTGCTTTATGGCCTTTGATAATGTTCTCTGGCATTGTCAGAGGCCCAGTTGTTTGACTAGCAAGAGTGACGTCTAATAAGCATTTTTTTTTATGCTCACACCAGGTATTTGACAACAGGGACTACTGCCTTTTCTCTTGCATATATCCCACTTACTAGGCAAAAGCCTTTATCAATTTTGGAGTGGGTGGGTTTGAATCCCCAGCCAACATCTTCCTAGGCAGAATAATTCATTGCTGATGTCCAAGCTTTCCTTGTAGTAATATATTTTGCTTAATTACACAGCTTATAAACACATTACTATTGAATTTGTTGCTCTAGATGAATTATCCTTTCTCCGTTCCCTATGCTATCAGTCAATTAAAAAGGGTAGTCTATACCTGTTTTAAGAAATTACACTGTAACATTGGAGTCTTATTTACAGTTGGGAGTGGTTTCTTACCATACAGTTTTTCTTTTTCCTTAAAGGGGAGAGGTGGAAGGTTTCTAAGTATCTGGAAGTAAACTTTCATAGCCCATCATAAACTGTTAAACTGCCAATAGTATGGTAGAGAGAATGGCTCACTGGTTGTGCTCAGGCAGTCTGGGCATCCTTCCTCTTCTTTAATGTTCAGAATGGGCTCAACCTGCTGCTCTCTGGCTTCCCCAGTTCATCCTGCACAGCCATAAGTGTATGTTTCAAGGCATTTAGAATGGTGATTTTACCATGGGAAATAAAAATTCTCCCTCCATTATTAGTTTTCAAGACTCTAAAATTGAAATTTCTCAATTAGGATTGAACACAGTGATGTTTTCCTTTATCCCAGAACGAGATACTACCCACCTCCACCACTCCTCTTCTTTTTTTAGGTTTTATGTTTTTGACCTATAGATCTAAGTTGTATTACACTACCCATAACACGAAGATAGCCGAAGATAAGCTTCATATAAATTTACCCAAACTGTTTCTCATTTGAGTATATCGGCTATTATTTGGGAAAGGAAATTTAAGCTTATTTCCTTAAAATTGTCCTCAGGATGTTCGCCAAACACAATTATAAATAAACAACTAACATTTTATATTCCCAATTAGTCAATTGATTACCGATTCACATAACCTACACCTAAATTTAACATAATCCACAACAATTCACTAAGGCTTTAAAATATCCTATACTTTGTGATAAAGCTTGGGCAGAGTTGAGTACCTGCTAAATAAATTTTACCACAATAAACACTTTGCTATTAAAGTATATAATTGGACTATGACTTCTACTTATTTTGGGAAGTAAAATTTAACTTGTTCCTTTAATTGTCCTACAAAGTAAAGGAACAGTGTTTACACTGTGATGTTGTATAATCAGAAAAATACAGAGACCATTTTGTGTACCTTAACCCAATACAAATTATAATAAAACAACTAAACATTTTTATTCCCCAGTTTAATTCAAATGTATTACCATTTTCACCAAAACCTAACCAAATTTAACTAATCTAAACAGTTTCCACTAGCCTTAAAATATCCTAATACTACTGTGGATAAGCTTGGGCAGATTGAGTACCTGCTTAAAATAATATTTTACCCAATATATACTTTGCTTCTTTACAGCTATATGACATGGTACTCTGACTCCGAGCATATACAGTTCATTAACTTATATGGTTTATTTGTCATTGTGTGTATAATCTCTACTGAAATACACTCTTTATATAAATATTGTGGGGTTTTTTGTTTTTTTAAGTTTTGTTTTGTTTTGTCTTTGAGGACAGGGTCCACTGTCACGCCCAGCATGGTCTTGGAAACTATCTGCTAGTCAGATGGCTGGTTTGAACTCACAAGGATCCACTGCCTCTGCCTCCCAAGTGCAGGATTAAGCATTGTGCCCCCACGCCCAGCCCTAAAATATGTGATTCATTTTTTTTTTTTTTTGGCTTTTTGGAGGGGTTTCTTTTTTACGCCTTCCAGCCCTGTCCTGTAACTCATCCTGTGACCAGGCTGCTCTTGACTCACAAGAATTCCACTGCCTCTGCTCCCAAGTGCTAGGTATAAAGCGTGCAGCCACCCCGCCCTGGGGCAATATGTGTTTTTTTTTAAGCTATACCTTTTTAAACTGCAAACCTCTCACAAAAGTGGATTTTAATGACTATCTTCCTTCTAAGCTCTTGGCTCTTCTTCATGCCTGGCATGAAAACTTGCTTTAGGACTTTTCAGTATCTATCTCCCTTTTTTTTTTTTTTTTTGCACAAGCATCCTTTCATATAAAACCAATTTGCAAAGCGTTGTGCCCAGCCCACAAACAAACGCTCTCCCACCATCCAGCTGGAGGGCTTGGATGTTCAATGAAGTTATCTAAATAATTGTCCAGACATATTGTCATAGTTTTATAAAACCGTATCACACACCCATCACAGCCCCTACATTCTAACACTCCCCCTCTTCTGCAGACTTGTCCTTAGGCCTTGAGACGGGTCACAGGGGTTCAGAATCACAAAACAGTCTATTTTCTGGAGATGTCATTTGGAACTCTGATCAGTTCGGCTGTTTCCTTTCATGGGCTGAGCGTTTGCCAGGGATAAGTATTCATCATCCTACTAATGAAGCACAAGCATTAATATACAGTATTTAAAACAAAGTTGCTAGTTATTATGTAGGTTACTTTGCGTATGACACAGATGTTTGGATGGTGTTGTTAACCCAGGATTACTTTTTTTCCTGTAGAAAGATGACAAGCCTGTACCGGGCGGTATAACATCTCCTCATCACTCAAGGGCATATAAGCTTGTGGAACATCCACAAGTTATTCCACCAAGGAAACTAATAATCAAATAAATTTGGATTATACCAACGTGCTGCCACTGCTGCACAGTAGCTCCAAGCAGGTGAGGGTAGCGATGTTGGTGGAGGAGTCTTGCTTGACTCGAGGAGGCCAACATTTGCTTTATTGTTTTCAGTGAGCCTTTTGTAACACTCTCTGGTTTTCTAGAGAGACCAACTGTATACTGTAAGTGCGATCTCGACATAAATCTTCCCCATGCTTACAACAGTCATTGACAGCAGGGTCCGGGCTTTACTGCTCTTCTTGCAGATATCCCAGTTTACAGGCAATAAGTCCTTTACCTTGGGGGGGATCTTTGGGTCCCCTGGCCAACATCTCCTTGGCAGAATAATCCATTGCTGTATCAACAGGCTCTCCTGATATTAATATATATTTGCTCTATATGTACACTTAAGGTGACTTTAGTATTTGGTTCTGAGATAGAGAAATTAACCTTTTACAGTTCCCATTTCTATTAGTCAATTAAAGAAAAAAACGAAGTCATATTACCAGTTTTATAAGAGATACTTCTATAACAGGCAGCTCTAGATTTACAGTCTAGAGGATGACTTTATTACCACCATGTTTTTTCTTTTTGTTCTATGAAAAGGAAGGTGAGGAAGTCTCTCATATTGAAATGTGCGCACCTAGAAGGTAAAGTTCATTAGGACTCACTGTATAACAGATGTTACACCTATGGGTCCTCAGAGAGGTTTGATGCTCAGTAGATCAGGAGGCCTCCTTTCCTTTCTATGTATACAGAGGCCAACTTCCGCTGGCCTGTAATGTACATCGTCGGTAGACCTAATGAGAAGGCTGTATCCATTTTCTCATGCCTTTGAGTTGGTGACGTTTTGACCTGTGTGGAACATACAAATCTTTCCCATGCTAGTTATTAAGATTAAATTGAAGTTTTGAAAAAGGTTTATATAATGTATGTTTCCCCCCCTTTTTTATTTTATTTTTATTTTTGAGCCATAGTCCATAAAGGCTTGTATGTACACATACCTATAGGTGCAGGTAATCAAGGTGTAAATTCATCACAATTTGTCCATTTTTTGTGGGTGACTGTATGTTGTTAATTTAGGGAAGCAAAACTTAACTTACTTAAGTTAAATTATCCCACAGGTAAAAGAGATGTACAAGATGATACTGCATACAAAAAATTATAGAGAACATTTGTATATGTTAATCCAAAGTTATTGTTATATAAATTTAAGTAAATACGCCATGACTTTTAAATTAAATATACTATGAATAGAATATAACCCGTGTTCCCTTTCCCGCCCATCCTCACCCCTCCTGGTTCACTCATTCAGTCAGTTTTCTGAGTGCAGTTGTTTCTGTTTGTTTCTTTTATAGGCATCCTCTCCACAAGAAATATTAACAACAACTAGGTTAATTGATCCACAGAATGGAGGGATACCATGCATCGTTTGTTCTTCGTGTGATCTGTGTTACTTCATTAATATAATATCCTCCAGTCTCCATCCATACCTGCAAGTTCATATTGTCTTCTTTTTATTGCGGCAATAGAAACTCATGTGACTGTACCACATTTTCATATCTCACTCGTCTTGAGGGGATATTTGGGTTGGTTCCAGCTTTTTCTGTTGTGAACAGAGCTGCCAATAAATTATATCGATGTGCATGTATTTCTGCAGTCAAGGACGAGTCTTGTGGGTACATACCCAGGAGTTGTATGAATGGGTCAAATGGCAAGATCATTTTGAGTCTTCCAAGGGTTCTCCACACTACTTTCCATAGTGGCTGTACAAGTTTACATTCCCACCAGCAATGGATGAGTGTTCCCCTTTCCCCACAACCTCTCCAGCACTTGGTATCATTTGTTTTCTTAATCCTGGCCAGTCTTATCAGAGTGAGGTGATATCTTAGAGTGGTCTTAATTTGCATTTCCCTAATTATTAGTGACGTTGAACAGTTTTTAAGATGTTTCTCAGCCATCTCTAGTTCCTCCTCTGTGAATTCTCTATTCAGATCTTTGCTCCATCTTTTGAGTGATTCATTTGTTTTCTTTCTTCTTTGTTTTTTGAGTAGTTTGTATACTCTGGAAATTAATGCTTTGTCAGATGTATCTGCAATAAAGGTTTCCTCCCTCTCAGTGGGTTTTCTCTTTACTTCCTTTACTGTTTATTTTGATGTACAGAAGCTTTTGAGTTTAATGAGGTCCCATTTGTCAATTGTTGATCTTATTTCTTGTGCAGCTGCTGTATGATTTAGGAAGTCTTTTCCTACGCCTATGTCTTGTAGGCTGCTGCCAAGTTTTTCTTCTATTACCTCCAGAGTTTTGGGTTTCATGTTGAGGTCTTTAATCTATCTGGAATTGAGTTTTGTGCAGGGTGAGAGGTAGGGGTTTAATTTCATTCTTCTACAAGTGGTGATCCAGTTTTGCCAGCACCACTTGTTGAAGATGCTGTCTTTCCTCCATTGTGTCTTTTTGGCCCCTTTATCAAATATGAGGTGGCTGAAGTTGTATGTGCTCAGGTTTGGATCTTCAGTTTTATTCCATTGTTCAACTGGTCTGTTTTAGTGTCAGTACCAAGCTGTTTTTATGACTATAGCCCTGTAATATAGTTTTAAGTCTGATATAGAGATCCCCCCTGCTCTTTTTGCTCAGGGTTGCTTTGGCTATTCAGGGTCTTTTGTTTTTCCAAATGAAATTGAGGATTTTTTTTCCAAACCTGTGAAGAAGCTCTTGGGGATTTTGATTGGGATTGCATTAAATCTGTATACTAGTTTAGGTAGACTGGACATTTTTACTATATTTATTTTCCCAATCCATGAGCATGGGATGTTTGTCCATCTTCTGATGTCTTCTTCAATTTCCTTCTTCAGAGGCTTAAAATTTTTGTTGTAGAGATCCTTGGTGTCTTTGGTTAGGTTTGTTCCTATGTATTTTATTGGTTTTGAGGCTATTTTAAGTGGGAAATTCTCCTTGTAGTCCTTCAGTTGCTTATTGTTGGTGTAGAGTAAACATAATTTTTAAAAGGACTAAAAGAATTTCAACTAACACACCTCTCACCATTGTAGACACTCATGTACAGAGAACGATGGTCAAAAGAGATATTGAAGAAAAAAGCAAACTAATTTCACATGATTTCATAGTTCCTACATAGTATTAAAGGTTGCATAATCCAAAGCATTAGCCTACTAGATAAAGATATGTTCTGTCTTTATTCAGTACTATGAAACAGAAAACATGTATGAATACAATTGAAAGTTAAAGGTAAAAAAAAAAAAAGTTAAAGGTAAAAAGTAGAGTAAGATCTTTTCCCTGTTAGCCAGATAATGCTAATCCCTCAAGATGCTAAAGAAACCTCTATGCTTGACTGACAGTTTTTTACACACCTCATATGCTGCCTTCTTTATTTACTCATGTCCCCAGAACTGAATTAATAATTGCATTTTTATATAAAATCCCCTCCTCAGAACTAAAAATGAAATGTCCAAAAGAGTCTTCTCTTGTAAGCATCCAGCACTAGTTTAATAATTACAATGTTTTTCAAACATTTTGAGATAATTCTACCATAATAACAATGATGATAGTACTAATTCAGCCAATCATACCATGGTGTTTACTTATTTATTTATTTATTTATTTATATTTTACTTTTATAATTTTTTACAGCTGGGGATTGAACCCCAGTTGTCACACATACTAAGCAAATGCTTGGCCACTGAGCTACATTCTCAGCCCCATTTTTACTCTTATAGTTAATATATTGATTATGTAATGTTCCTTTAGCAAAACTTCTTTTGCTAAAGGAATTCTATAGATTGTAATTGTAGAAATGCATCTAGTTTTATTTCAAACTTAGCTGTTTTCTAATGCTTATTAAATAGTGTTACATTTAGGAGACATCTATGTCCTTCCAGTACATGATGGATTCCACTCCCCTCAGAACAGGAATATCTCCACAGTAGTCTAGATCTGTTCATGTGAAAATATTTTGTCTACACAAATAATCATTCAACTTCAGAAGTATTTTAACTAAATTTAATTAATATAAAAATGTAATTAAATTTATTGGAAAAGACTAACAGAAAGAATTTGATATTACTGTTGTGTAAATCACGGATAGATAAGCTCTTCAGGAATGTGGGGAATGAAATTTTGTGTGTGGCTTGAAGAGAGAACTAAAACCTGTCCTGGGAGATCTCCAGTTATCTGATATCTCTGTGGGCATTCAGAGTTATCTGTAGAAGGAAGATTTGGGATATTACAATGATTCTTGCTTCACCCTATCTCTGTAAAGTTCCAGGCCCCTTCCCTTGAGGCATTGAGCAAAATGTCACACCTCTAATTACCTGTTACACAAACCAACCTGAGCTCTGCAAGCCCCCCCCTCGCCCCCGCCCCCGGCCATTAGAACCAAGGTGGCTCACCCCTCCCTTCTGCCTGATCCCCAATTCCTTGCCCAGAGCACAGTAGACTTGAATATATAGACATCGCTGACAGAAAATAAACGGAGTTCCTATCCTCCCCAGCTCCGCGTGTGTGTGAGTTTGTTCCTTTCCACGGGTGATTTCCTGCGAGTTTTCCCTCCCCCCTTCTTGAGGCAGCGAAGCCTAGAGACTGTCCGCCTGCAGGCAGGAGACAAGTCCTGGAGCTGAGCCAAGAAGGGAAGGACAGCGTGTGGAATGCTGTCACGCGTGACTCAAAGACATTAAACAACGACACAGGAAGGCTGCCTTGTAAACTGGATTTGAATGCTAATAAAATACTTGGAGCTACACAGAAATTTTTCATGTAAAATATAAAGATTTTTCAAATGTATGACGAAATTACAAATTGACTAGTCTAGAATGCTATTACTTAATAAGAAAGATATTAGCATTCTTAACTGAGATAATTAGAATCAGACTTTTTGGAAACTTTTCAGGAATACTTACGGAGAGACCTATCTGTGGTCCTCACAGCCTGCGTGACTGGTTGCTTCAGTTTCAGATGTGCAGGGTTTTTTTTTATTTATTTATTTAATTTTGTATGTGTATGAGTGTACTGTCTGCATGCAGGTTTGTGCACCCGTGTCGTGCAATGCCAAGGAGGTCAGAAGAGGGTCTCGGATTCCCCTGGCACTGGAATTCTCCTGGAATTGGAGTTACAGACGGTTCTTAGCTGCCATGTGGGTGCTGGGGATTGAACCTGGGTCCTCTGCAAGAGCAGTTTGTGCTCTTAACCGCTAGGCTATCTCTCCAGCCCCTAAGGTGTGCATTATTTTAGAAAGCGAAAGTTGATTTGCATGTTGCCTGTGAGCTATGGATGACTTTCATTGATTCCCTAACAAACTAATGAAAAGGACACTAAACAAAAACACCTGGTTAGCTTTCATGACCCCACTGGTATACTAAGGGAGTTCAAAGCTCTTTGTAAGCAGTTTTCTGTTTTAAGAAATTAAAGTACTTAATCCACTTCCGGAGGGTGGTGCTTATCTAGGAAAGTCAATTCACCAGTCAGTGTACTGGGTATTTTTAGGCCACAGTTTACTCTTTGCATAGCATGACTGCAAAAGATAAATAAATAATAAAAAATAGTGCAATAAACTGAATTATTGCACTAAACACAGATGCAGGGGACTTAAAGAGGCTTCTTGTGACCAAGCACTTTAGTTTGAATAAATCAAAATGAAATAGCTTCAGACTACCTTATCAAACATATTACCTTAATATAAAACATTCATGCTGAAAATGTTACTAAAAAGTAAGACAATATAGCAATATTAATAATGTACTTTCAAAAGTTGTTTATGTGGAAAAATATCCCACATTGCCATACAGATAACTCTAAACCTTACACATACATTGTTAATACTGCCATAAAGGAGGAGGACAAAAATGTGGGGAGTTAATACAGTATAATGAGGGAAAACATTAAAAAATCAAACATTAAAAGTTTAGTGAACAACAGTACTAAAATCTCATTATTTAAGTAAGATGGGAAGCTTTCTAAAGACTCATTTTTATATTTATTTATGTGTATGTGTATATGCAACATGTGTGAAGGTTCCTATAAGGGTCAGAACATGATGGCAGATGGAGCTGGAGTTACAGGTGGTTTGAGGTTATCGGTCTCAGAAGATGCCTCCAAAACTTCCAAGTGTTCCGTCAGTAAATCAGTAGTTATCGGAAACATGATTCCAAACCTTGAAACCAGCCTTGACCAGGTCCTGGTATCTACCGCTTAAGGATAGGCTCTACTTTGTACATTTTAACTGGGTTTGTGGAATCCAAACAGATTCTAATGGCTTGAAGATAGCCCAGTCTTGTGTTACGCTCTGTACCACATTGTGCCTGTGCACACAATGTAGTTGTCCTCAATTTTATAGGGAGTATAAAGAAATGCATTTAATTTGAAACGTGGTACATTATTGACTAGTCATTTTCTGTGAGGGTCTCTGGAGTAACTTCATTAAAGATAGGAACCATAAAGAATACATCCAATCAGCTACAATATTATTGGCCACATGTAGCTTTGTAGAATAATATTGTAATAGTTTGAGCAAGCCATCTTATTAAATAGACTCTATAAAACAATCTTTCCATTTTAAACATATATGTATAGCCTCCTGGAAGTTCTGATTATTGGCCTAACTCTGTAAACCAAGGCTTTATCTTGTCATACTTAGCAGTTTGTTTATTAAGCATTCAAATTAAAAATCAAAACTTTATTATAAACCACAAGAAGACTTCTACGTTATACATTTATTTAGCAATCATAATTTGTAGGAAAATTCCTTTAAAAGTGATACAAAGCTCAGTAAATAATAAAACCACCAATGCGCTCTCATGGCTACTTTGTAGCTGTGTTTCTGTTTGTATTTTAATGATTCTGTGTGAACAGCGAGATCAAGCATTGTCATTTGCTGAGAACTGCCAGTCTTTCCTGCATCATTAGCGAGCAGTGCTCTGGATGCTGTGTTGAAGTATGCTGTTAGCACAAAGCATCATAGGGCATCAAGATGACTCTTCCCCTTATCCCCATGGTAAAGACCTGACATTTCAGGAGAGAAATGTCATCAGCAGTTCTTACCTGAGAATATTTCCAACAAGTTACTATAAGATGCTTCTTTGAGGAAAAGAAAACTTGTTGAAATATACGAGCTGGCACTGGAATTTGGGAGCCATTGATTTTCCATACGGCCCATAGTCAATAATTGAATTCTCATACATATCAATGCCATGCTGTGTCTGTTCTACAGTGGACTTCAGTCAGCATGAGAAAGGAAAGAGTCACATTGTCATCCCGTTATATGACCCTGACTAAGCAGGATTACTAATATAAAGTAATTAAAGATTTCTACCCTCAAAACATGCCTGTGCAAATCCAGTTTATTTTTTTTTTCTTCAAGTAGCACATATTTCTTAAATTTTAAGAAGAAAAGTAACTGAGGTTGATTCCAGAAAATTTAGAAAATCAGATATAATTATGTAAAATAATTAAATGATAATATTTTTATTTTGATCTTGGAAAAATTTATGGGCTCTTCTCTGCTTATGTATATTTATAATATGATATGCAGAGAAGTATCTGCATATATATAACCAAATATATATTTCTGTAGAACCTATACAATGTGGACTGTACTATTTCTAACTTTCTGACTGTTGGACATGACTATCATATCTGAATTGCTTCTTACTATGTATTCCTACAGTAGATTGTTTGGGAATGTGACGATCTATTCCAGTTAAAATTCAGACCCCTAAATAACATCAAGATCAGAGAACAGGAAGCCTTAAGCATGCTTTCATCAAAGACAGACAGACACTAATGAATCAAACATCAATATACAAAACTACTCCTGTTCTTAAATATCATGAAGCCCTCTAGGCTGCTGCCCATGAAAAGAGCATGAAACTGGCCAGAGCAAAGCTGATAAAGAAAGCTGGAGAAACTTCACCATAATCACATTAGGGAAACTTCCAACTCCCATGGATAGGTAGAAAGAGCATAGGAATATCTTCGTTTTTGATTGTCTATGAGTGATGACATGCCTTTGCATATTTTAGTTGCCAGGGAGCTACGTGAACAACAGCATTGCTGAACTATGTGACATTGCGTCAGAGGGTCTGTGGCACAGAGAGTAGGCCAAACACCACTCAGCAGCCTCTCACTAAATTGGAAAAGAGGAAGGTGAAGAGTGCCCCAGGTTTTCAAGGGGCCACTAGCGTCGCTGTCCAAACTGATGAGATCCAACATACCACACCAGATGCCCTGAGGCCGCTGAAAAAATTTAAAAAATTACTGTTGCTTCACAGGATCCAAGATACAGACATGAAGGGGACAAAACTTACAAATTCCTGGTGAATTGGTCAGTTCGCAGAGGAAGGCCACCTGTGGCTGTATTGTTTGAAATTGCCTGCCTGACATTCGCACCTGACTCTGGTCCTAGGTGAGAATGGCTTCTATTAACTCATGACCCAAGCACATGATACAGTGTGAGACATAGCAAATGATATATACAGAGGGTGTGAGGCAGTGGTTTAGGATTGGCTGAGAGAGATGACATCATTTTGTCTATATAAAGAATGGACTATAAATAATAAATCGAATCTCCATGACCATCTGACAAGAGTTCCTGGTCTGTTATTTTCCACACCTGTGTAAGTTAAGCTCATCAGGCTTCTTTGTGAGCAGTAACAAGGATTGGTTGGAATAGGGTTCCCCCTGTTGGACCACTAACCTGGGAGGAGAGTACTGAGTTGCCAGCTGGGTGTTGACTGCACAGAGGCTTTCAGGAGGCCACCAGTCTGTGAAATCTGTTTCAGGGTGTGGTCAGTGCCTAGCAGATGAAATTAATGCAGCTTCCCAAGGCCAACGGTCTGTGTCTGGCAAATAGCTGAGCCAGACCGGGCTGTGGGGTGGAAGTTTTCACAACCAGCTGGCATGCTAGATTTTGGGGCTGCTCCTAGAGAAGCCACTGGCAGCTCCTCCCCCCTTTAATCCAGCAGACACAGCTTGTGTCTCCATCTCTGAGTGTGGGAGAGTTCGAACCACCAGTTTCTCTAATTAAGAATCTACATGCACAATCCTAAGGGAGACACACCAATGGGAGACGTGTGAGAAGCCTTCAGAATAGCTAGCCAAGTTGATTGGTGAAGGCCTTTCTGTAGACAAATCTATACCACAAAACTAGAATAAGTATATGTTTTCCAAATATATGGACACTAAGGCAAGACATCTGAAGAAACAAGCAAAAGAAAGCTTAATGGAATAAAAGATTGTCTAGAAATTAGCCCCTGAGTAATGAATGTATATGAAATACCAGACATAAAACAAAAACAGCTCTTGATGATTTAAGGAAAATGATGCATTGAATAGCATAAATAACAGTAATAATTTCAACAAAGAGAGTAAATAATGAACCTTTGCTGAAGAAGATAGTAACCAACCTGAAAAATTCCCTAGAAGAAACAGATTTAATGAAGCAGAAACAAAACCCTGGCAACCTCAAATACATGTCACTTGAGATTATCCAGATGAAGAAATGTAGTGAATGAGGGTGTGAAAATTTCAGTGCAGCCATACATGGACCAGCTGACATCAATCCTGAGAAGTTCCTGACTTTGAACATCCATTTTAGCCAAGCTCTCTGAGAACCTGTTCCTTCGAAGCTCCCAGAACCGAGCTCCCAGAACTGTTCTCTCTAACACAGGCCTTCCTGGCTCTTTTGTTGAAACTGTATATCTAACATGAAGTGGGGAAGAAAAGTGAACTGTTATTAGGAGTTCTGTCTTTTCTTGTTGGAACCTCCTCCTGGCCAGCTGGAATTCAGGTCATGACCGAGGAAATGGAGGTGAGTAAACTGAGAAATCAGCACACAGATACGAAGAGTAGGGTTAAAAGCAGACAGGCTGTGAGCTCCTGCAAAACTCTCTTTAATCAGGGAAAAATATATTTTTTCACTGAATATATATATATATATTCACTCAGGTTGCTTCAGCTGATTCAGGATTCGTTTTGTTTTTCCATGTGAATTGATTTTTTTCTCTAAGTCTGTGAAAAAGCTCATGGAGATTTGGATTGGGATTGCATTGAATCTGTATATTAATTTGGGTAGAATGGACATTTTTACTATATTCATTTTTCCAATCTATGAGCATGGGAGGTCTTTCCATCTTTTGATGTCATTTTCAATCTCCTTTTTCAGAGTTTTAAAATTTTTGTTGTAGAGGTCTTTGGTGTCTTTGGTGAAGTTTATTCCTAGGTATTTTATTTGTTTATTTTTGAGGCTATTGTGATTGGGAAGGTCTCCTTATATTCCTTCTCCAGTTGCTTATTGTTGGTGTAAAGGAAGGCTACTGATTTTTCTAGGTTTATTTTGTATCCCGCCACTTTACTGAAAATTTTGATTGTTTCTAAGTTTTCTGGTGGAGTTTTTATCATCCCTTATGTAAACTATCATATCATCTGCAAAAAGGGATAGTTTTACTTCCTCTTTTCCAATTAATACTCCTTTAATTTCACTTTCTTGCCTTACTGCCCTAGCATATATTTTGAGCACTATATTGAAGAGGAGTGGTGATAGTGGTCAGCCTTGTCATGTTCCTGCCTTTAAGGGGAAGCTTCCAACTTTTCTCCATTTAGGTTGATGTTGGCTGTGAGTTTCTTGTATATGGCTTTGATTACATTGAGGAATGATCCCTCCAGTCCAATTCCCTCTAAGACTTTAAGCATGAAGGGATGCTGAATTTTGTCGAAAGCTTTTTCTGCATCAATTGAAATGATTGTGTGGTTTTTGTCTTTAAGTCCATTTATGTGTTTTATGATATTTATTGATTTACATATGTTGAACCATCCCTGCATCTCTGGTATGAATCCAACCTGGTCATGATGGATAATCTTTTTGATGAGGGTCTGTATGTAATTTGCAAGTATTTTGTTGAGAATTTTTGCATCTGTGTTCATTAATGATATGAGTCTATAGTTTTCTTTCTTGTTTGTGTCTTTTGCCTGGTTTTGGTATTAGGGTGATGCTGGCTTCGTAGAAGGAATTTGGGATATTTCCTTCTGTCTGTATCCTTCTGAAAAGTTTGAGTAGTAATGGTTGTAAGACCTCTTTAAATGTTTTATAGAATTCTGCTGTGAAGCCATCTGGGCCTGGGCTTTTTTTAATTGGGAGGCTTTTTATTACATCTTCAATTTCCTCAAGTGTTATGGGTCTGTTTAAGATGTCAATCTCTTCTTTAGAGAATCCCAGAATTTCAGATATTCATCCATTTCTCTTAGGTTTTCAAATTTAGTAGAGTATATGTGTTTGAAGTATTCTCTTATGATTGTCTGGATTTTTTTTTCCTTATCTGTTGTGATGTTTCCCCTTTCATCACAAATGCATTGATTTGGAGTTACTCTTTCTTTCTTTTGGTTTACTGGGCTAGAGGTCTGTCTATTTTGTTTATCTTTTCCAAAAGAACCAGCTTTTGGATTCATTGATTTTTGTATTGTTTTCTTTGTTTCTATTTCATTGATTTCTGCTCTGATTTTTGTTATTTCTTCCTGTCTGTTGGGTTTAGGGTTCATTTGTTGTTGTCTTTCAAGTGTTTTTAGCTGCAGTGTTAGATTGTTTACTTGTTCTCTTTCTGTTTTTTTTTAATATGGGCACTTAGGGCTATAAATTTCCCTCTTAGGACTGACTTTAATGTATCCCACAGGTTTTTTTGTGTTGTATTGTCATTTTCTTTTAGTTCCAGGAATGCTTTTATTTCATTCCTTATTTCTTCTCTGACCCACTCATTGTTCAGTATTGTGTTGTTTAGTCTCCGTGTGTTCTTATAGTTAGTAGGGCTTACCCTGGTGTTAATATTGAGCTTTATTGTACTGTGATCTGATAGAATGCATGGAATAATTTCAATCATTTTGTATTTGTTGAGGTTTCTTTTGTGTCCCAGTATGTGGTCAATTTTGGAGAATGTTCCATGGGGTGCTGAGTAGAAAGTATATTTTCTGGTGTTTGGATGGAATATTCTGTAGATATCTGTGAGGTCCATTTGGTGTATTGTGTTGATCAGCTCTGATATCTCTGTTTATTTTTTGTCCAGTTGACCTATCCAGGTGGCTCAGTGGGGTACTGAATTCCCCAACTATTAGCATATGGGGATTAGTCTGTGTCTTGAGGTCCTGAAGGATTGTGTTTATAAAGTTCATTGTACCAGAATTTGATGCATAAATATTTAAAATTGTCAGATCGTCTTGCTTAATTGTTCAATTGATAAGGATATAATGGCCCTCTTTGTCTTTTCTGATTAATTTTACTCTGAGGTCTATTTTGTCTGATATTAGAATAGCCACTTCTACTTGCTTTTTGGTACCATATGCTTGGAATATTTTTTTCTATCCTTTCACTCTGAGGTGCTATCTGTCCTTGAGGTTGAGATGGGTTTCTTGGAGGCAGCGTATAGATGGATTCCGTTTCCTAATCCATTCTCCCAGTCTATGTCTTTTGATTGGGGAGTTTAGACCATTAATATTTAAGGTTATTATTGGGAGATGTGTTTTGTTTCCTTTCAACTTATTTTTTGTTTTCATTCTTGGTCTAGTTATTTATTTACTCTGTTATACTTTGTGTAATTTCTCTCTTGGGTTGCATAAGGATAGTTGCTCCTTTCCTCTGTTCTTTGATTTGCTTCCAGTATTTTCTAAGTGTTGGTTATTTTGACATGTGTTCTTTCATTTTCTTTATGTCCTGAAAGATTTTTCTTTCTCCTTCAACTATGATTGACATTTTTGCTGGGTATAGTAATCTGGGTTGGTATCTAAAGTCATTTAGTACTGGGAATACTTTGGTCCATGTTCTTCTGGCTTTCATAGTTTGCACTGAGAAGTCATGTTTGATTCTGATGGCTTTCCCCTTGTATGTAGCTTGTTGTTTTTCTCTTGTGGCTTTCAGTATTTTGTCCTTGTTTTGAGCATCTAGTGTTTTAACTATAGTATGACATGGGGAATTTTTTTTCTGGTCTTGTCTATTTGGTGTTCTATGTGTTTCTTGTATTTCTATGGGTTTATCTTTTTTCAGTTTGGGGAAGTTTTATTCTATTATTCTGTTGAAGATCTGATCAATACCATTCTCTTGAGATTCTTCTCCTTCCTCTATCCCTATGATGCAGAGATTTTGTCTTTTCATGGTGTCCCACATTTCCTGGTTGTTCCACTCCTGTGTTTTTTTAAACTTTTCATAATCTTTACTTGAGGTTTCTAGCTGTGCTGTGTCATCCTGTAGGTCTGATATTTTTTTCTGCTTCTTCCATTCTGCTTCTGAGGCTTTTTTCCATCCTTTCCTGCTGATTGGATAAATGTTCAATTTCCTTTTAATTTCATCCTGCGATTTCTTCAGTATTTCCACTTCCTTTTGGAACTTTTCATTCTTTTCTTGTATCTCCTTGTTTTGCTGATCAGTTTTTTTTTTCCTTTCAGCCTGAGATCTTTTCAATGTTTCCACTTCCTTCTGGAGTTTGTCTTTCTCTCCCTCTATTTCTTTTCGGAGTTTGTATTTCTCTTCCTGTAGCTCTTTTCAGAGTTTGTATTTCTCTTCCTCTAGTTCTTTTCAGAGTTTGTATTTCTTTTCCTCTAGTTCTTTTCTGAGTTTATCAGCCTCTCCTTTTAGTTCTTTCTGGAGTTTATCATTCTTTCCTTCTAGTTCCTTCATGAGATTTTTGTTCTCTCCCTTTAGTTCTCTGATTTGTTCTTTATTTTTACTATTATTATTATTATTATTATTATTATTATTATTATTTGGTCTTTTCGAGACAGGGTCTCCCTGTAGCCCCAGCTGTCCTGGAACACACTCTGTAGACCAGGCTGGCCTTGAACTCACAAAGATCCGCCTGCCTCTGCCTCCCAAGTGCTAGGATTAAAGGCATGTGCCACCACGCCCAGCTTGATTTGTTCTTTATAGTCTTTGAATATGTCTACAATTGTTCTTCTAAGGTTGGTGTCTTGGTTCCCTTCCAGAGAGATCTTGTTGTTGGGATTTTGTACAGGAGTGGTTGGGTTCCGTGGGGATTTATTTTGAGCTTTTCCCATATTGTTGTTTTTCCTTTGTGTTTTTGGCATGTGTATTTTTGTTGTTGTTTTTCCCCCTTTGTTTATTTGTTTGCCTTCTGTTGCTAATCTCAGATGTTGCTATGGGGGATTAGTTGGTCACTTAGTTTGCTTCCTGTTGGTTTTTTCCTCAGTTTTAGCTATGCAGCCTCCAATCACTGACACTGCTGTATCCTCCCAACAGCTTTAAACCGCAGCACCAGCAGTTTACACTTTCCACCTCAGTATCAGTATCTTGGGGGAGGGGTCCCCACCTGGCTGGTTGGGCACAGATATTGTGCACTGCTGGCTGACCTTCTATCCACTCATGTATTTCCTCTCTATGGTCCTAGCATTGGATGGCACCTGCCGAGGTGGGCCACCAGCCAACCGCCTGCACATCACAGCGGGCCTTGGAGGCTTGCCACAAGTAGTGTGCACCACTGGATGACCTTCTGATTTTTGATCTTTAAATACATTTTAAATATTCATATTTTAAAGTTTGCATGTGCTTATGTAGTCTGGCATTCCAAAATGAATAATTCTGTGCAGATAAAGGATGGAAATTTGAAGTGGCCACTTTGACAGAACCAACATGAGACAATTATAATGACTGATAAACACACAGGAAAACTTAGGTCAAGAAGACACTAGACACACTTCTCATACAGAAACTTAGACATATGAAGAACATGACTACATGAATCTTAGACACATGGAAAGACAGTCAGCATAAACACAAAGCATGAAAAAGTTGAGTTCCCTTTTTCTCAAATGTTTTTCAGTGGTATCACAGAGGCTTTCAGGAGGATCCCCTTCTTCTCCTATAGCAATCTATGGTTGTTAAGAGAATGAAGTGTCCATGTCCAAACAGGGTCAAATGTTTTTTGAGGGTACCCACAGTGGCTTCTCTGAGGATTCTGGAAATATACAAGCGAAGCCTCAGACTTGTGTTAATAGGGGGTTGGGACCCTTCCATTGTGATGACAAAGGGTCCTTCCATCTGATGGGGAGGTGGGACAGGGGAGGGAGCCCCAATGCTTATAAGCTGTGAAATTCCATGGCCATCAAATGTAACCCCACATAAGGATTTGAAATAGGGAATTGTCTCTCCATAGGAAGTTAATTTTAGAGATAGGAAGTGGCAGAATAATTCTATCAGGTTCAGGAAGGTAGATTTGGTTGCAATAGGATCAACCTTTGAATGAAAGACAGGAGGAGGGTTTCAATAAAGGGAGTAATTTTGCGGCAGGTACTTTGAGAGGGGTAAAGCCAGAAAAGAGGTTAATTTTGCAAAATTGCTCCAATGACTCCCCCTATATTCCCTAAGACAAGAACAGCTGCAGGTTTATCTGGTTGAAAATGGTCTGTGGATAAGGCAAACAGGCAAGTATTGATATCATTCATTACAGACCTAGCTTGGGGAGTGATACCAATTACTTCAAATGGGAATCGCTTTACTTTTAAGTGAGAACAGGGGTTCAAATCTGGCAGGGGGTATTGAGAGAAAAGGCTTGAGTCAATTGATATTGCCACAGAGTTTTTGGAGATCACTGAGAGAGTACTTGTCCTTGAGGTGAAAGGGACAGTTAAGGGGCTTGATAAATTTAGAGATGTGGAAGCCTAGAAATTGATAGGGCTATGTGAGTTGTATCTTGTCAGGGGAAATATGAAAGTTGAAGGACTGTAAAGATGCCAGACTTACCATCATAGTCCTCCCAAACAATGTCACATACATTTTGTTGGGTGGACTATTGGCTGCTGATGCCTGTAATTGATGGTCCAGATGTGAACCTCCACTTGGAGAAGGAGGCCACGTTTTTGGAATTAATTATAGTGACATCAACCCCAGTGTCCACAGTGCCCTTAATGGGCTAGCCATTGAGCTTGATGGTCATTTGTGGTGAGTGGCCATAAATGGGCAGGGTCCAAAGGATGTGGAGAGTTTTCTGTTTTACTACCAGGGCTGAGGGCTGTTTGTTTGATGTAATGGGAGTCAATTTGCAATCTTTGGCCCAATGGAAGCCTTTTCTACTTTTGGGGCAAGGAGTCTTGGTCTGGTGAAGGGGTTTGGGCAGGATTACATTAAGTGATCTTTCCTGCCACACCCCCAATAGACAGGAGGCTTGAAAGGTTTGTGTTTGTTATGGGAAAAAGCTTGTAAAGAAGCAATGAGTGCCTCAAAAGGAGCTGAGGCAGTGTTAAGGTCACGGGTGGCAATGACCCATTTATGAAAGTCTTCACAGCAGCGTTACAGGTGTGGGGATTCATGCCTTCCCAGGCAAACTCTTTGATCAGGGCATATCTAGTGGGGCTGGGGGGCATGCAGCGATCAACAGCCACCGTTACCCTGATGAGAAAATCAGAAAAATGTTCACCTGCATGTTGAACCAAATTGTGGAAGTAACACTCAGGCTTTTGTGGAGTGCAGGACTTAAGGCTCTGTAGGGCCATGTCTTTAATTTGGTCAAAATACTGAGGGACACCAATAAGGGATTAGCTCACAGGGTCAGTAAAGTTACCAAGTCCAAGGTTATGGGGATGTTATAATGTATGTTAGTGCACACCTGACCTCCTGCCATGTCATCAAAGACTGCTTTCCATTGAAGGAATGTGCAGGGTCAAGGACTGCCTTAAGTAGGATGTACCAGTCATAAGGCATTTGAAGGTTAATTGCCCATTGGCTGAGAACCTGTTCGAAATAAGGGGAATTGGAACCAGCTTCTTGTGCTGCTTTATGAATAAGGGATAGGTCAGAAAGCGGAGTGGGGATCCAGGGCCTAACAGAGAATGTGTGCAGCTCTGATGGTGGATGATGTAAGGGGGGAGCTGAGGGAAAATGAGGAAGATGGGAGAGAGCTTCCTGGGCCTCCCTCTGAGGGTATATTCATTTAGTAGGGATAGGTGGAGGTAGTTTTTGTGAGTTGGGAACAGGAGGGGAATTCTCTTCATTCAATTTGAAACCAGATATATAGGGAAGGGCCAGATTTTCTTAGGAGTTTTTGTAACAGAGTAGATCATCCTCTGCCAAGGAGCCTTTAAAAAGGTTTATAATTATGGCCAGGAGGTTGCCCATGACAGCAGGGGAGAGGGCGGACAGGCAAGTGCTTGGACCAAACTAGGCCAAAGAGTGTATGTCAGATCCAAAAGTGTCCTGTGCTTAGTGGAGGACTTCCCAGGGGATGCTACTCCCTTGGCCGTATGTCGGCATGGTGTCTCAGAGTGGTGTCTCTTTATATACAGAGGGCTGAGTTCCAAGTCCTGAGTGATCAGCTCTTATGTGGATTTTCCTGGACAAACCAAGAGGTGGAGCCACCAGATACGGTGGTATGTACCTCCCTAACAACAAAACAAAGAGGACAACAAACAGAATTGAAAGGGAATGGAAGGGGGCTGAGAGCTTACTTTTGCAAGGCCATAAGCACAGAAAATATAAAGAGGTCTACTCACCAGGATCTGCAGACCTCTCATGAATGCAGGGGTAAAGGGGGGAAGCAGACCACATTGGGCACCAGATGTCGGAACCTCCTCTGCCAGAGTTCAGATCACAGCCAAGGAAATGGAGGTTAGTAAACCACGAAATCAGCACACAGACACCAAGAGTAGGGTGAAAAGCAGGCAGGCTGTAAGCTCTTGCAAAATTCTCTTTAATCAGGGAAAATAGAGATAGATATAGATATAGATATAGATATAGATATAGATATAGATATAGATATAGATATAGATATAGATATTCTGCCCCTCTGCGAATGTGCCAAGTGTTGCCCATTGGCCTGGATTGCTGTCTCAGCTGTTGCCATGGTTAACTTCTGAGAACAGGTTAGACCTGTTCAGCAGGCAAAGTGATAATCACACGGGTGTGCAGGTGCTTAACACTCTACATATTTCCATAATCACACCGGTGTGCAGGGGTGTAACACTCTACACTTTCTGACCATTAGTGACTTAGAACAGCATGCATGCTTAAAGAGATGTCATCAATATGGAAACCTATTGTTTGCAACACAAATGGGACAATTATGTCATTGCTTTAGGTGAATATCCACTGCTGGCAGATCTTGCTTGATAAGCAGAGCACATGTAGACACACGTACAAATAAACATGCACCCGCACAAACATGAACACACATTCATATATTGTTCTATGACAAAGGCAAGGAAGGGTTATGAAGGATTAATGCTATATGCCCTGATCACAAGAGGAGTGTAAGGCCCAGTGACGGTCCAAGGCCTACTAAGCTTGTTTTACATTATAAGCAAACTGAGATAGTGCTAAATTTTCTCACAACATAAGATTAACTTCTTGTTTGCAAGGTCAGGTAGAACTTATTTGTCCAGAGCATTTCTAAACTATAAAAGTCATTTATACATATCAGAGTGTTATGAGACATCACAGGTGTACCATGAGTGCTAGAGACCAATATACACATTATGGCTGTTACAGAGGAAAGATTAGATATATTATTTTAAAATAAGAGCAAAAAAACAAAAACCCTGAAAATTCCTCAACTTAGGAGAAGCAAATCGTCCTCAGATATAGTAAATCAACTGCTAAAAAGTCTCAACAGACAGAGATCCCCAGCAAGACATCACAGGATTGAATGGCAAACCAGGAACGTTTAGGAAAGCAATATGAGACAAATGTTTCACCATGTACCTCAGAATTTCCCTGAAATATCAGCAGATTTTCAGCAGGATTCTGATAGGCCAGAAGACAACATGATGATTTAATCAGAGTCTGGGGAGGTGGGGGACACTGCCCACCAAAATACAAGATGTGGTAAATTTATCCTTCAAAAACAGAAGAGATAAACTCTGTATCCATTAATGAACAAGTCACCACTAGAACAATGTCTCAAGGAATACTAAAGGGAGATCTTTGAAATGATATAAAATGATGTTAAATACCAAAACAGGAGTATGTGAAAGTATAACATTCACCTGTGTAGGTAAATGCACAAAAACGTAAAGAATAGCATAATAATGCAATAGTCATGAGTATTTGTTTTAGTCCTAACGAAAAGACTCTATGCTGAATATTTATGCTTCTATAATTCACACAGGGTGATAGTATTTGGAAGTGGAACATTTGGGGAGGAAACTTGGAAATGAGAGCAGAACCCTTGTGATTGGGTTATTAATCACATCATATGGAGCCTAGAGGGGCTCTTTAAACTTCCTCCATGTGGAAATGCAACAAGATGGCTTTCCATAATCAGGACCTTTACCAGCTTCAGGCACCTTCCACTGTCACTTTGATTTTGAGTTTCTCCAGATTCCATAATTGTGGGAAATATATTTTATGTTGTTTAAAAGCAACCAATTTTAGTGTATTTTGTTTTAGTAACTGAGCTATAATGAGAAATTAGTACTAAGAAGTGAAAATGTGAGATATCAAAGCACTTGAACTTGGAAGTGGCTTTGCCAAATGTGGTGGCTAAGTTTGGGTGAATGTTAGAAAAGCCTAGATTGTTATGAGGTCACTATTAAAAGTGATTCTGACAAGACAGCAGACAAAGAATAGATCTGTAGAAAAAGTCTTATTCTTTTTAGAGAATATTTAAGAACCGGGGTGAGGAGATCGCTCTGTCAGCAAGGTGCATAAAGATGTTGGCTTCTTTCCAGACCCCCATTTTTAAAATGTCAGGCAGAGGTAGGTGAATCAATCACTTAGGCACCTGGGCTAGTCGGTCTAACTTACATGGCAAGCCCAAACCAGTGACAGACTCCATCTCAAGAAAGTAAAAGTAGACAGATGGATTCTGAAGAACAGTATCTGAGGTTGTCTCATTCCCCCCACACGTGTGCATATTCACATGCACACACATCTGTATCTACATACACATCAAGGGAGAGATAAGAGAAGAACTGTGAAAAAAATTCATAGACATATAGGCAGTAAAGGCCATTGTGATTGAGGTCTCAAAGGACATGAAGAATTGACTATTAGAAACTGGAAGAGTAGTAATTCTTTTTTTAAAATGTTATTTCTTATTTTTATTTTATGTGTATTAGTGTAAGTTCACTCACGTATAACCTCAAATGCCTGAAAAGGTCAGAAAAAAGCACTGGATGTTAGCCTCCATGTAGGTACGGGGAACCAAACCCAGGTCCTCTGCCAGAGCAGCCAGTGGCCTTAACCACTAGACCATCTCTCTAACTCTGGTAATGCTTTTTTTTGGTGGCAGGAAACTGAGATTGATAATTGTGTGCTTTGGGAAAGGTAGATCTTCTGACTGATGAAACTGGATATTTAACTGAAGATATTTTTGAGGACATTTGGAAGGCAAAGCTTGGCTCCTACTTACTAGTTACTCCTACTAACTGCTTATGATGAAATATTTGAAGAAGAGAAATTGCTTTAATATAGACTTTGTAAACAAATAAAAAGAAGTTAAAGCCATAGATATTTGCAGCCTGTTCATATTGCAAAAAAGAGAACACTGGGGTGTGTCCATCACAAGAGAATTAGTAAGAAAGAGTCAGCTCAAAAGAATCAGACTTAAGGCGATATAGACATTGCTACCGCTCTTGGTTACCCTCCAGAACTGGACAGCAAGACCTTATTGCTGGGGGCTTGAGAGATGGCTAAGCAGTTAAGAGCAGTGGCTGTTCTTACAAAAGACCTGGGTTTGATTCCCAGCACCTACATGGTGGCTAATAACCATCTGTAATTCCAGTTCCAGGGGATCCAATGCCCTCTTATGTCCTCTGAGGCCACTGCATGACATGCAGCCATCTGGGCGTGGTGGTGCATGCCTTTAATCCTAGCACTTGGGAGGCAGAGGCAGAGGCAGAGGCAGGTGGATCTTTGTGAGTTCAAGGCCAGCCTGGTCTACAGAGTGAGTTCCAGGACAGCTGGGGCTACAGGGAGACCCTGTCTCAAAAAGACCAAAAAAAAAAAAAAAAGACATGCAGCCATGACACTCATACACATAAAATATAAATAAAATAAAAAGACCTTATTTCTGAATACACTTCATACATGAGTTTTAGAACAAAAGTGGAGAGATCAAAGTGGTATTGACCTTGAAGCTTCATCTCTACTAGCTAGCTTTCATAGTGCTGGGAGGAGCTATACATGCTACTGGAAGAGAAAAGTAATCAGCAACCTTACCAGGCTACAAGCCCTGAGTACAATAAAGACTGGCCTGGTAAGATATGCCCACTCGTACAATGATGTCACAATCTTATGAGAGTACCCAGACATTTTCCCATTGGATTTAAGGTCTGCTTCATAATATGGAACCCATACCTGATGCTGTTATCAAGGCCAAGAACCTATGGCTACCAAGGTCAGAGGCTGGAGGGGAGAACCTACTACTACCATTCTGCTAAATAGACACAGTGTTAAACTGACTCCTTATGAGTTATTGTTTCACCCAATTATCAAAGTATCTCTCATCTCTCACCAAAGAAGCTTTTTCTACCAACAGATGATGATTAACAGGAACCCACACCTGGTCAACGTGTAGAGAATAAGAAACTGTGGAGTTCTCAGCCCTAAATGGGATACCTGTATCATTTTCTCTCTTCCCAGGGCTCAGACATCTTGTGAGAAGATAGTAAGAGACAGAACTGGAGGTGGAATTCAAAGAAATGGTCTTTTCCAGACACAAAAAGGCAGTTGCACACTTGAATCTGCAGGACTTGTGACAGCACGTGCAAGCCCAAGCTGGAAAAACAAACAAAAGAAAACCAGCATGGAGTGAGAAGGTGGGCATGAAGGCCCTGCCCTGGCTGAGGATTAGTGGATACTGGTTGTAGGCCTTTTAGGAGTGGGTAGATCTACCCTCTACCCAACCCTTGACTATATATATATATATTTTTTTGTATGTGTATGAATGTACTGTCTGCATGTAGGTTGGTGCACCCGTGTCGTGCAATGCCGCGGAGGTCAGAAGAGGGTCTCAGATTCCCCTGAAACTGGAGTTCTCCTGGAATTGGAGTTACAGACGGTTCTCAGCCGCCATGTGGATGCTGGGGATCGAACCCGGGTCCTCTGCAAGAGCAGTCGGTGCTCTTAACCGCTAGGCTATCTCTCCAGCCCCTCCTTGACTATATTTTTAAAGCATGCAACTCATTTGGCTTCAGAGATTCATAACTGGACTAGAATAAATAACACTTCCAGTTCCATGTGAAATAATTTAGTGATTTCAAGAATCCCACTTTGGGTCTTGGAATGCAATGAGTTAAGACTTTGGAGAGAATTGAAAGGGAACAAATGTATTTTTCATGTGAGAACACATGAATGTTTAGGGGAAAGAGAAGAGGCTATCATAGACTAACTATTTCTCCCCCAAGATACTTATATTGAAATTTTAACCCTCAAGCGATGATATGTAGAAGAGAGAGCCCCTGTGAGGTGGTTGGAAAGGGAAGAATAGCTCTGCTGAAGAAGATTGATGTCATTAAAAAAGAATTTCTAAAGGCTCAGTGCCCTTTTCAGTCATAAAAGAAAGCCAGGGGCACAGACTGCTCTGAAGCTGGGAGACCTCAGCGCACCTAAGGTTCTCTGTCCTCAACTATCCTGCTTCAAAACCCAAGGAAGTATTTTATTTGAGCCCATCCCTCTACACTCTTTTGTTATTATAGTACAAGTTTCAAGTGCAGAGTAGATAGTATTTTTCCATAGAAGATTCACAGTGAGGAGTTGGAGAGATGGCTCAGCACCAACTGCTCTCGCAGAGGACCCAGGTTCGATTCCCAGCACCCACATGGCGTCAAAGAACCGTCTTTAACTCCAGTTCCAGGGGAATCTGACACTCTCTTCTGACCTCTGAAACAGTGCATGACACGGGTGCACCAGCATACATGCAGACAGTACACTCATGCACATAAAAATAAAATAAAAAGTTAAAAAATGATTTAAAAAATTAAAAATAAAAAAAGAAGATTCACAGTGGGATGCATTTGCCTGAGAATCTGTCATGTGACATGTCAGTTTTATATCTTCTTATGGAAAACTGATGATTTGAAAAGTACTGACAGTCACATCAAAGTTTTATGAAATCACTCAATAGTTTGTGCATGTGTGTGTGTTTATGTGTAAGACAGACAACATGAGAAAGAGGGAGAGAAGGGAAGGGAAGGGAAGAGAAGAGAAGGGAAGAGAAGAGAAGAGAAGACAAAGATAGAGGGAAACAGAGAAAGGATCTTGCTGTGCAGGCCAGAAGGACTTCAAACTCACTACCTTCCTGCTTCAGCCTCTGGGCTGCTCATTCAGCAATCTTCATAAAAAAAAAAAAGAAAGAAAATGATTCAATGTTATATATAACTTCTCTAGTAGTTCAAAATATAACATAAGACCCCTGTATCTTATAAATAAAAATATTGTTATATTCTCAAACCAAGATAAATAAATAAGTAGTTAAATAACTGTGGAGCCCTTTGTTAAATGTAAGGTCGGTGGGAGTGAGGTAGGCCATACCACCCACTGTGACATCCCTGAAGACCATTTGCCTTGACAAGGACTCTGAGGACTCACTGTGACAGAAGTATAAATAATATCTCCAGAGACTCCCAGCCACCAGCAAAAAGAAGAAAAATAAATAAATAAATAAGGAAAGAAAGAAAGAAAGAAAGAAAGAAAGAAAGAAAGAAAGAAAGAAAGAAAGAAAGAAAGAAAGAAAGAAAGAAAGAAAGAAAGGCTTCTCTTTGCCCCACCCCCAGGACAGGGGTAAAGTAGCCGTCACAGGTGGTAACTGTGTCCCGGCTACCCCTCCTGCTCACGTCACTCAGAAGGGAACTCTGGGCTCCTGCTGGATTCATTTCTCACTTCTGCTCAGCAGTATTTTGAATATAGAGCTGATCCTGACCTACCAAAAGAATGGAGAAGCTAGATCCCACAAGCAAATGTCTACTTTCTTCCTTCAGTTAAAATTTGTTAAAATAGGGGCTGGAGAGACGGCCTAGCGGTTAAGAGCGCCGACCGCTCTTACAGAGGACCCGGGTTCGATCCCCAGCACCCACATGGCGGCTAAGAACCGTCTGTAACTCCAATTCCAGGAGAACTCCAGTTCCAGGGGAATCCGAGACCCATCTTTCTGACCTCCGCGGCCATTGCACGACACGGGTGCACAACCTTGCATGGCAGGACAGTACATTACTAACACATACAGAAATAAATAAAATAATAAAACAACATTAAAAAAAAATTTTGTTTACAACGTCAGCATATATAATGATGCTATTTCTATATATATAGATGACTATATATATATCTTATATATACACACACTATGCTGACTGTATATTGGCCTCATGTATACGTATTGATCTAAACAAATACGATCATTTGTGCCATGAATCTTGCTGCAGAAGTCCTATGCTAACTTCTGTTTAGCTTGTCCTTTGACCTGATAAATGGTGTCTGTGCTTCCTCCACATTTTTATGAGATGGATCTTTTTATAAATTGAGTGTTTATATATCCAGCCCCCTAAAACTTATAACATTTCGAACTGATTAACTTTGAAGGCGTCCCTATATGTCTTGTCTGCGTTCCACTTTCATGCCAGCTGCCCACATTAGACTTCTACTGGATACGACGGTCTCTCATCATGGTGTGTTTATTATCTTTTTTTTTCAGAAGCCAATCTTTCTAATTGATCCTTTGGTGATTTCATGGCAAAATTTCCATCAAATTCTAGACCCATTTCCTTCTTGACCCCCCCGCCCCACCAAGAGCTCGTGCATCCTGCCAAACATATTTTTCAACTTCTTCTCCCAGTTCCTCCTTAAATTTTCGCAGTAGAATTTACTGTTTCCAACAGTTTTTTTGTTTGTGCTGTTTTGTTCTTGTTATATTTGTTACTTTTTTGTTCTTCTTGTACTAAGATCTCAAGTTTATACCCGATATACAATTTCTCAGGCATTATTGAATATTTTAGTTTCTGGTTTATTTTCCTTCTGGATGCTTAGTCCACACGTGATAGCCATAGTCTAACCAAGGTTTTGTTTTGTCTTAAAATTTAAGAAAATACCTGTCATTTATTTTTTTTGTGGTGTTGGGGTGGAGCCTCTGTCTCCTTTTAACTTTTCATTTTCATTTACCAGTTTCCATCACTTGAGGACAAAAATCATAGGCTTTGCTAGACCAGGCTTTCCTTTTTAGAGCATGAAGAGACCTTTACTTCTTTATAGACTGGAACCACTGCTGCAAGACCCATTAGTAGATCTCCAAGGAACCTTCCCTGCACAGGAGAGATGGTACCCACATTTGCAGTACATTCAAGAGATGTCCCCATACATAGTCCCCCTGGGACTTTAGTTGAACCCCTCTCCTGAGGGCAACGAACAAAGTTATCCCGTTAAGACCCATAGCCAAATCTGGTTTGGGCCATTAAGTATGGTCGTAGAGCGTCCAGAAAGACTTAGTTATACCGCCCGATATGTTTTTTTTTTTTTTTTTTTTTTTTTTTCTGGTTATGCTTTGCTTTTGGATGTTTAAGGCCACACAGCCCAGATTAACTAAGGTTATTGTTTTCTCTAGGTCAGTTGTGGCTCTGGTCCTTAGAGGTCACTTAAGTTTTGTTTTGTTTTGTTTTGTTTTTGGTGGGGGGGCGGAAGGGAGTCCCTGGCTCCATTTGGCTTTTCATTTTCTAGTTCCATCCACTCAAGGACAAAGTCAGGTCTTGTTAGACCAGGCTTCCATTTTTGAAGCATGAGCAGATTTTTCTCTTTATAGACTGGAAACTGGCTGGTTTTTAGTATCCTTTACTGAACGATATCACCCAAGTCTAAGTCTCCAATTTTGAACTATTTTCATAAGGGTTAGACCTATGCACATCATTACCCATTCTTCAAATTTGAAACATATTTGAAATAGAATTATTACTCATGTAAAATAATGTTTTAAACTGTTTTATTATCTTACTACTATCTGTTCTCTCCATGTTATTTTTGTCCATGAAATTTGCATATCAAAGTTTTCCTGATGGCTGTGCTGTCTTAACTCTATTCAAAGGTGTATGTGCTTATTTCTTAACTCTATTCAAAGGTGTATGTGCTTGTTTCAAATATCAGTAAGCCACCTGAAAAGGAGTTACATCAGGAAAATGAGCAAGCACTACAAAATGGCCTTTTGCCCTGGTAATGCCAGCCATTTTCCTTTATCCTGTGGTACCCTCTCCTCATTTTTTCTTGGACAGATTTTCAGAAGAGTTTTTGGTGAGATGTGTTCTCCAGTCTTTCTAGGTAGTTTCCAGCTAATTTCAAACAACAGATGGTTCTGGGCAAATAGCATATAAAGGAAAAAACAAATGAGGACTCTGATAGTGATGGCTTCTTTGATGTCTTGCCTGAGAAATCCAAATAATTTTCTTCCAATGTTCACATGGCTCTAGTAACACCATGTCGTCTTGTTCTGGAGACCGTCAAAGGCAATGGACACCTACGAGCTGCAATAGCAGCCTCTGGGTTGCTTCGCAGCAGTTCAGAGTTGCGTAACCAAGTCCCTGTGTAAAATACTCTTCATTTTAAATTCTAATTATGATATATGACCCTTGATCTAATTAAGAAAGAGAAACCACACAGTAATTTTTTTATTGATGCTTTGTGTATTTCATACATCATTTTCCAATTCAGTTCAGACATATTTCCCTTTCCCTTCCCCCATCCCACCCCACCCCCTCCCAGTTCATGCATTCTGCCATAACCGTCCTGCATCTTTCTCTGTTTTTTTTTTCATTTTTTAGCAATAAGTGATAATTTATGTGTACAAGCATCTCTCATGTAAAACCAATTTGCAGGCTGTGACATTGTGTTAAGTGAAGTAACACGGTCCCAAAAAAACAAACGACAAATGGTGTCCCTCATATGTGGATGCTAAACCACACAGTAATTTAAGTGGAGATGTTTAGTATTAAGAAATATTAAGCTGTGAAGAATAATTTTAAGGGTGTAGCCATAACTCTGAAAGGACCTTTGGGCTGCCAAAGGTGGTGTAAACCGCTGGGAGAGCCCTCTGTGTATCTAGGCCCACATCTGGCTTGGGAAAGGTGTGGTTGCAGTTCTTGGGCAGGCAGACCCAGCTGTGAGGCTTTCTGGGCCAGAGCTGGTCCACACTCATCAGACAGGAAGCAAATGAGCCAGTCTAGAGGGTGCTGGCGGGCATCCAGCCCATAGGCGAGTCCACAGAGGAAGTCTGGGTGCTGCTGAGGATGCCAGGCCTGGAGCACGGAACGTCAGTGTGCTTGGAGTGGGGATAAGCAATGTTCTGAAGGTGGTCACAAGGGCTTGGGCTGAGTCTATGAGGTCACTGTGTCCTCGGGATACATGGCTGGACAGAGAGCCACCGTGTGTTCTCACCGCACACCCACATTGTGAAGGGAATAATGCAGCAGAGGCTGGAGTGCCAACAGCAAAGTGCAGGAACCACAGGAAAATCCCCTTCCTTCTGCAGTGTGGCTCTAGTGCCCTCTAGCGGCAAATTTTGCATCATGCTGGATTTAAAGAGCATCTGACGCTGTGGGTGAATTCGGAACAAAGAGACATTAAGTTGAAATTGGCACATTGTCCTTCCGATACTCCAGATTGGGAAATAACTGACAAAAATATAAAAATTTGTACCTTAGTTTTATAATGTTATATTTTCTTTCCATCCCTCCCTTCCGTCAAGCTTAAAAGTCAAATTTAGCATTCCACTGATTACTCCTTTTTTTTTTCCATCGTTCCCTTGACCAAACATCTGCCTCTAATATGCCATCCCCTTTTGATTCCTTCAGTCTCATCCTGACTCTCTCTCATTATTCATCCTGTGGACGACTTCATTTATTCTTTAATCAAGAAAGAACTACTTATCTAGTTTACAGGGCCTTTGATGGGCACTTGAGATGGGTAGACAGTTCCTTTATATTATGCAAATTAAGCTGCAGTTCAGAGGAAAATGACACCACCATTGGAAATGTGTCTAGCAATAATTCAAAGCATATATATGATAATAAATGGATGTCAATTACAAAAATAAAATAAGATATTCTTAGATAAGAATGTGCTTAAACAACCTACTTGAGACTTAGATGTTTGAGCCTGATGCACTGCTGCTTGAGCGTGCTATAGTGCTATAGTGATTGGATAGAGACTATCAGAGAAAGAGGTTAGGAAGGACTTTCCAAATGCAGAGAATATTATCTGTAAAGGCAAAAGCATGTCTCACGTAAGAATCTTCAAACACACACACACACACACAAACAATGTGGTTGGCAGGAATGTGAGAGGAGGGTGATCAAGAATGCAAATGAGGGGCTGGAGAGATGGCCTAGCGGTTAAGTGCGCCAACTGCTCTTGCAGAGGACCCGGGTTCGATCCCTAGCACCCACATGGCGGCTGATAATTGTCTGTAACTCCAATTCTAGGAGAACTCCAGTTCCAGGGGAATCCGAGACCCTCTTCTCACCTTCGCAGCATTGCATGACACAGGTGCACAAACCTACATGCAGACAGTACATTCATACACATAAAATAAATAAATAAATATTTAAAAATGATGAAAATGAAATGGAGAAGGATCCCAGGAGACTAGAAGAAGAGGCTGTAGAGGCAAAGTTCGTAGACCATGTTATTAAAGAGGTGTATATTCCCCAAGATCTTTGATACTATTTCTAGTAATTGCTTAGATGCCTTCCTATATCAGTCAGGGTTCTCTGAAGAAACAGAATCAACAGGTTGAATATATAGCTATATACAATTTATTGATTTGCTCACATGACAGAGCTCAAGTAGTCCAACAGTAGCCATGCCACACTGGAGAGGCTGAGAACCAGGGAAATGCTCAGTCTGCAAGGCTGGATGTCTTGGTAGTACCAATCTGGTGCTGAAGACCCGATGGATTCCAGGAGATCTGCCATCTCAGAACACGCTGGGATCCGAAGGGTTGATCACAGCAGCAAGACAAACTCACCAGCGAGAGAGAGGCAAGCAACAGGAAAAAAGGGACTAGCTCCCTCTACCATGGTCTTTTATACTGCCCGCTGGCAGAAGGTAATGCCCATATTTAGGGTGGGCAATCCGGGTTGAGGTAGTCCAATCTGAAGATCATTTTTCTCTTATTTGTTCCTTAGTCCAGTCAAGTTGACACCCAAGATTAACCATCACACTTCCCTTCTATGGTCCTTTTCTGCCAAACCTCTATTCCAAATTCTATTCTCCAGTTTTCATTTCCTGTCATCAATGTCTCATAAGGAAACTCCCTGCCTTTCAGATGGTCCTCAAATATACCTTTCTTTCCTGTTGTACTTCAGTTCCACCACTGTTGGGGTATTCAGCAGCAAGATGGGACTCAAAGACTTCCTACTCTCTTATCTTATGTGATTGTGTTGCTGTCAGTTGAAGAGACAGCATTCTTTGTAGCAGTAGCTTTGGCTTGCTCTCTTTTTCAGATCTCTTGCTTTATAAGAGCCAGTTGCTGGATTAGAAGGACACTCAATATGTTATTCAGCTTCCCATTAATACATTGGAATACTTGAGACATACTAAATGGGAAGCAAAGACATTTTCATTTTGGCTCATGGATCTGGAGGTTCAAATTCAGTACTGGTTTGCTTCAATTACACTTGGGCCTCTGGTGAGTGTGGCAGGTCCTTGTGGAAATACATACTTTCCACTCAATCCAGTAAGCAAAGAGATGGGTTACTAGAAGAGACTGGAATCCTACCAAGGTATGCCACCCATGACTTCAACATCTCCTTCAAAGTCCTATCACTTAATGGTTCCAGTATTTCCCAATAGTGCCACCCTGAGAATCAAGCCCCCTAACACATGAACTTCACAGGGGAAATTTAAATCCAACCCATAAATCTCAATAATCCCATAAAGCAAGGAACTGGGATGTCATGCTAATAGAAAGTGAGGAATCTAAAATCCTACCAATAGCTATGAGAAAATGAAGTTCCTTCCAGCATCCATGAGAGCTGACCATCTGAGAAATGAATCTATTCTTTCAAACAAATCACAAGGTGATTAAAGCCATAGCCATGGTATCTGTGACTTCATAGGAGAGTCTGAACCAGAAAAAAAAATGGATTAAGCCATTCCCGATTTCTCCATACTGAATAGATCCATAGACACACATTTGAATTCTTGCATCACCAAATCCCTGAGGCTCTGACCTAGCCTGAACTTCTCTACCAACTAAATTTCATGGAGATGAATTAAAAGAAGTTAGGAACATATGAAGCTTCATTTGTTTCTAATATTCTCTCTGTTTCTGTTATCTAGGATGGGATTCTACATTATATTTTGGCACTTACAGTAGCCACGGGGTTTGAAATTTGTATATTTCTGCCTTTAAGTGTGATTGAGATGTAATAATAGTCACTTAGTCAACTCACACAATATCAAAATCCAGTGCAATCCACTCACCTTCTGAAAGTTTCATCTGTTCAGGATGAGTTGCTTTCTACTTTATTACAGATTCCATAACCCTTTCGACAAACCTCTATTAAACTTTTATTAAATGTATTGGGATTATAATTCTGGCTTCTATGATTTCTCACACAACTATAAGCTATTTCTACTCTGTGAATCTATTGAACATCGTAATAAATAGAGTCATTGGTGCATGGCTTGCAGCATGCTTTTAATATTGCATGAATTGATTGATTGCGGGATCCTGACACTTATTAATATGTGCATGTTACAGTGAAATCAGGAAACCAAGGCCTACAATATCAAGTAAATACTGAAGTACAAGATCTAGGAAACATGGAGTTTCCTAAGGAAACGAGATAGAGGGAGAGACTTGAAAAACATTCAGCAGAATTTCAACAGCATCTTTGAAAATCTGTCTTCTTTGCCTTCTGAATCCAACAGTTTTTTATCGGTGATTGTTGTAAACGTAACATCCAGAAAGACTTTGTAGGAAGGAATTTTATTTTTAATAGAAAATGCACTTACTTTTGCTAAATGTGTTTTGTTTAAAGAAGCATTAACATTAGTTTGGATACAATCCAGGAATATTATTTATCTTTTACTTTCTACCTTACAAAGGTGAAATATTTGTAACTATAGAATCCAATAATAATTTTCAATTACAGTGTTTCTCATCCATGGTAAATTCTAAATCCCAGACTCACCACCACACTTTTCTCTTCAATGACTGATAATGATAAAAGGTACTTTTGAATGAAATCTTCTACCAGGGATCACTGTGCATCTTACTTATTTCTTATAAAAACCTCAAAGATCCAGGAGTGGTGGCACAGGCATTTAATCCCAGCACTAGGGAAGCAGAGGCAGGTGGATCTCTATGAGTTCAAGGCTAGCCTGGTCTACAGAGTTCCAGGCCAGCTGGAACTACAGGGAGACCCTGTCTCAGAAAAAAAAAAAAAAAAACTCAAAGAAAATGGAGCATCCTAAGTCAAACTCTACCACCTAAACTCACTAGACTGAAAGCATAGGGGTAAAGTTGTATAGTTATGAGAGATTGCTCTGCCTTCAAATTTGGCTCCCTGCATAAATTGCTTGATATTTACTCATACAAAGTAATGAGGAGGACAAAAAATTCTGTACTAAATTCAATGTTAAGTTCGCCCCAATAGCATGAATTCATAATGACAGGAATTGTCTCTTAGCGCCTATGCAGACGATCACAAGCAGGCACAGTCCAAAGTGTGTTTGTGTGTGTGTGTGTGTGTGTGTGTGTTTATTTATTCTGTGAGAAGATGTGCAAGATAAGGAGCCATGTAAAGTACTCAAACATTTTGGAATAAGCAGTAAACTCCTCACTAACTCAAAATATGACTCACTTGTTTAGAGTAACAGGTAAAAGTCTAATAAAAATTATCTTGCATTAAGTTATTATGAGTGCATTACCACACATTTCCATTCATATTTTAGAATGACTGTACTGTTCTTTGTTATTTTTTTTTTTTTTTGGTCTTTTCGAGACAGGGTCTCCCTGTAGCCCCAGCTGTCTTAACTCACTCTGTAGACCAGGCTGGCCTTGAACTCACAAAGATCCGCCTGTCTCTGCCTCCTATGTGCTAGGATTAAAGGCATGCACCACCACGCCCGGCTATATTTTCTTTTTTCTTTAATGATGGGAATGCCTCTTTATTTTTTTTATGTGTATAAATGTACTGTCTGCATGTAGGTCTGTGCACCCATGTCATGCAATGCTGCGGAGGTCAGAAAAGGGTGTCAGATCCCCCTGGAACTGGAGTTAAAGACAGTTCTCAGCCACCATGTGGACGCTGGGGATCGAACTCGGGTCCTCTGCAAGAGCAGTCAGTGCTCTTAACCTCTAGGCCATCTCTCCAGCCCGTTATTTTATTTTCTATGGACTATTCAAGACATAAGCCCTCTAAAACAAATTACATTTTAAGAACAAAGATGAAGTTTCCAATGCAAGACAGGAAGTCTACTGTATGTAGGTAATCATGAAGGAGATGTACCTGTCAGCTGCAGGAATGTGTATCTGAGAGAACTGTATGGGTGGATATTTCTTCACCAGATTAAGATAAGTAGTAACTGCCCAGATAGCAGGGCAACCCTCAAGAAATTAGAAAGTGCAGCTTTGATAAAAAAAAAAAAAAAATCAAGGCACACAGTCCTTAAAATTTTCAGCTCTGCAGTCAGTAGCTACGCGTAATGGCATGAGAAGGCAATATCAGATTTTATGTAAAACTTGTATTTTTATGAAAAAATACAAGGATTTTTAAAGTCACAGAAGCTGAGACATATATTACTACTTTTCATACACATACATTTTGTCTACTTCAGCCTGCACAAATAAAAATTATGATAATTCTAAGATTGTGTTCTCTGCTCCAAGGTCTATATCCAATTCAACTGCCTTTCCAAAATATTTTCATCACCTTTCCAGAGTAGCCTAGAATTAACTCTAATGACATCAGCAAAATGATAACATACAACATTGTAGCCTAAGCTAGTAGCCAAGAGCATGAAAATTATCAAAAGAACAAGCATTTCTTGTTTGTTAGTAACGTAAGTAGCTATTGAGAGTCTTAAAGACATTCAAACATTAAAACGAAACCAAAAGCCATATACTTACACAGTTCTCTTCAGGTGTATCCAACATTTTGAAACTGTGAAACAGTTTTTTTTATCATTTCTAAAGTTCACACTGGAGAACTGCACAATCAAGTTAGGAAGAAGATTCTATAGGTTTGAAGTAAGTTTACAGTTCTGTGTTGGACCACATTCCTAGCAGTATCTTCACCATATATGGCCTGCGGGTTCAGGTTGGACATACCTGCATCGAAAACAAACTTGCCAATAGTTAGATTTAGTCAAACCAAGTCACCAACAATTATTCCAATTGAATAGCACTTTTCAAAAACATTTGAACAGGCCTTTAATTGAAAGTTTGCAACAGAAAAAAAAAAGTCAGCTTGACCAATAAAGAATAAATTAACTTTCAACTTGATCACTGAAGGAAATTGTAAGGGATGAACGCTGGCACTTTATTTTTTAATTGATTAATTAGAGACAGGATCTTTCTGTAGCCCCAACTGGACTGGAACTCACTAAGCAGACCAAGGTGGTTTCCAAATCACAGAAATCCACCTCCCTCTGCCACCCCCAAGTGCTAGGATTAAAGGTGTGTGCTACCACACCCAGCCCTGAATTTTATTTTTATATAACACAAATACCTATGTCTGTAACCTGTGTTCAGATGTGAAAGGAAATGTTTTATATATTTTTTCCTCTATGTGTGTCTATGAATTGGTGATGCAGACAATTTTAACATCCAATATAAACTACAAAACTGAATATAGATTTTCTTTTTTAAAAAAGGAAAAGATTTCTATTGTCCTCTTAAAAGAAAAAAAACAAAGTAAAAATTTCTGATTTGTAGATGCCTGGTGGAACTAAGGAAATCCCTTTCAAAGACTAATTTACTGAGAATTTTATTAGCAGCTAATGTCAATTTACATCAGTTTTTTTCTACCTATTTCTATGGAGATGATCATAGAACATTGCTTTCTCTGTTTAGAAATACAAATAATTAAATTGATTAACCTTTATATATTCAAATATTAAACTTTATGTTCTGGACCAATTTGACAAATTTGATTTGACTGCATTTTGTTTTCTTTCTTTTTTTGTATAAGGATATTTACTTTTATGAAAATATTTTAAGCATTAGATCTAATTTCCAGAGCGATATTGGTCTATAATTTAGTGTTCTAAGAACTTATTTAGAACAGTGGTAACTATAGAAAATCTATCGTGGAATAGTTCTATAATTTTCGAGAATAATTTATAGACAATTGATGTTATTTAAAAAACAATTGACAGTTCAAAATGGAGTTTTGTGTGAGACTTTTAAAAATTATGAATTTAATGTCACAAATAGATGTAGGCTATGGAATATAACTTTTATCAGTAATTTTGATAGTTTTGTGTCTTTAAATGAATTGGTTCATTTCATCTCAGGATTCAAGTTTTGGGGAGTAAATTTTGTCATAATACTTCTTCGTTACTCTTCATTAAGTAGCCTTCCTGACTTCAGGTTTAATTTCTTTTGATTTCAATATTAGAAGGGGGAAGTTCTAGTCATGAATTTCATTTTTTCCAAATATATGTATTTAATAATAAAATTCCCTTCTATCAAGGGCTAAATGGGGTAGATAATAGGGGGGCAGGCCAGGGAAGGAGTATGAGGAGGGATAACTAACACTAAAGGCCTTTAGAAAAAGCTTCCAATATGGGCTGAAGACTCATGTCTCTCCAAGAATCCTCCAAACCTTCAGTGCCAGATGGGGACTGCTGAGACATCCAACTTGTGGACTAAGCTACTACTGGGGTTTCAGCCTCTTCAGAGTATAGACTGCCATTGTTGGACTACCCAGGCTGTATCATGGAGACCAGTACAGGAAGATCAAGACAGGATGTGGTGCTTACTGGACCTCATTTGGGGACCATGGTAAGGGAAAACCCCAGTGTGGAGCACAAGGGCAGAACTGATGGTGGTTTGGGCTTGCCAAGGAAGAGCCTTCAAACATGACATCTTTCAGCCTAATAAAGAAAAAAAATTCATAAGCTGAATATGCTAAAACCTATGATATATGTGGCATGCATATGTGCATATTCTGGAGTGATGCATATTGGAAGGAATAAAGACAACAAAAACAACAGAAAAGACTGTGTCAAAGAAGTGACCAAAACAGTGAACTTCTTGAAACAGTAAACATCTGCATCAAGAATTTTGAGAAACCGAGAAAAAGATGAAAAACATGTTTGGCAGAATGCATGAGCTTTGGTGGGGTGGGGGGGGCAGGGAAGGGGGCACGTGTCTAGATTTGATCTGTAATGTAATTTTGTATGAAATCCACAGAACTTCAATAAAACATTGGCTTAAAAAATAAAAAAAAAAAAGAAAAAGCCATCTGGAAACCTACTTGTATAGAAGCTGCCTAAAGTAAACACATATACATTATAAAAAGAGATTAAAATGAGTCACCTCAAAACAGAGGGACATTACCCCTACTAGACACCTTGGGTTAGCAAAGTCAAAGCCTAGTGGCAGGAATGGACTTCTTGCGAATGTCTTTACCAGGGGTCCCATAGACCCTCAAACAATACTTGCCATTGCCCATGTTCTTGGTTACCTACCAGAACTTGGTGGTAATATCTTATCGCTTGAGGCATGACATTTAGGAGCAGTAGAACAAACGGGGAAATCAAGCTGGTGCTGACTTGAAGCCTCATCTCTACTGGCAAGTTTCCACAGAGCTGGAAGAAGCTATACATACCACCTGAAGAGAAAATTAATCATCAACCTTACCCAGCTAAGAAGTCTGGGAGTTACAACAACTGGCCTGGCAAGATATGCCTTTTGGTGTGATAATGGCATGTATATTATGGGAATAATCAAGAGCTTTCTAGTTGGATTTAATGTACCTTATAAGATAGAATACATACCTGACATTGATATCAGGCCCAGGAACCTGTAGCAAGATAAGTTACAGGCCTTCAGGGAGAGCCTACTACTATTATTCTGCTAAATAGATATAGTATTAAACTGACTCTGAATTACTTAGTATAGCCAAAGATTAATGCATCCCTCAATTCTCACAAAAGAAGTTCCTTATATAGCAAATATTGATTAATACAGAGCTTCACAATGGCCAACCTGCAGAGAATAAGGCTATAGAGTGTTTATCTGAGAGTAAGACACTTAGATCAAACTTTTGCCTCCCAAGGCACAGGGATCACTGAAGAAGAGGGGTTGGAAAATGGTAAGAGCCAGAGGAGGTGGATGACCACGAGGAAATAGAGTTTTTCCAGACAGTTAGTCAGTTACTCATATGAATTCAAGCAATGGTGACAGCATGCACAATTCCCATGTAAGCTCAAGCTAGACAAAAACATAGACATGGAAACGTAGGTAAGAAAACTCAACCAAATCTGAAGACGTATTGGTAGCCAATGGCTGCTGCGAGGGGGAGGGGCCAGCTTAAGGGTGGGACTCAGTAGGTTAACTAGTCTCCAGTGGATAGACCCACAATAAAGGGAATTTGGGGAACACATGTTTCACACCACACACACGCACGCACACACACACACACACACACACACACACACACCCATATGCATATATAGAGAGAGATACAGATATAGATATGTATTTACATATGAAAGTATATGTATTAGAGTAAATGAAATTGGGTGTGGAATCATAAGAGACTGCATACAGCAGAGGGTACAAAAACACAATCAAAATATATTTTATGAAATTCCTGAAAATTCAATAAAAATAATTTATTCTATCAGCTTACTTTCTTATTTTGTATTTTAGTTATCATTTGACTCATGTTTATAAGTATTATTTCACGAGTTCCTTTGTTTTCATAGTCCGTCTCTTCAGTACATATACCTAGAAATGGCATCCTATGTCATTTGGTAATTCTATGACCAACTTTTTAAGAAACTGCTGCATTTTACCTTCTGGACAATAAATAGTCCAATCCTCTATATTCTTCCTAGAACATGTTATCTCAATAACTTTGTTCCACAGTATTGTGTAAAAATATGGACTACTATTGTGGTCTTGATTCACATTTCCTAAATAATTAATGATACTAAACACATTGTTTTCTTATTAATTATCATCTCTTTCTGAAAGCTTACCTACTCAATTATGTTGCATTCTTTTTCATGAGTTACTAGATTTTACTTGTTAATATTCTTTATAAATTCTGGGTACAATTAGCATATCAGATAATTTTAAAATATAATTCTGTTTGCTTTATTTTTATTAACTCACTAATACTAAGAATATTGAAGCAAATACTATTTTATTAATCCTGTTTTCTCTCTCTCTGTCTCTCTCTCTCTCTCTCCTTTCTTCCAGTTTCTCAGAGAAAGACATCTTTGCATTGTCATGCTGAAAATCGGTCATTTTCATGAAATACTTTCGTTAATTCTTTGAGAATTTCTTACATTGTATTCATAGCCCTTCCCCAGTCTCCACCGTCACCTAACTACCACCACTGACTTCATGCCTTCTATTATACTTTAAAAGGCTCACTGAGTTTAATTTAATTTCACCAAATGCTTTTGTGGGGGGAGTCCATCCCCTGTAATCTGCTCAACCTCACACCCTTAAAGAAAGCACCTCCCTTTCCCAGCGGCTATTCACCAGCAGTGCCTCAGTCAGAGCATGTTTCCCAGCTCTGTTTTTCATGCTGGTATTTTTTAATCTGGGTTTGACTTATGCAGGTGTTGTGCATAATGACACAGGGGCTATGAGTGCATGTTGAAACTCCCCCATTGTCTGGAGAACAAATTTTCCTTGTATTCATCTACCACTTATGGTTCATAAACTCTTCTGTCTGCACCCCCTCCACAATGATCTCTGAAGTTTACTACTGTAGAAGTCAGACTTTTTAAAAAAGTATGCTAATATTTCAAGTGGAATTCTCATAAGCAACTTTGTGTTATAACTTATTTCTAAGTGCTGTCTGACAATGTCTGCCTTTTTATTTGTGAATTTATATCACTTTTATTTAAAACTATAATGATATAACATATTGAATAATTATTAATATGCTTGGCCTAAATATATCATCTTTCTGTTGTTTCTATTTCTTGCTTTCTTTTGAAGCAAATTTATTTTCATGTATTAAGGTAAATTACATACATTTTGTAGTAATTTTTATTGATTCACTCTTAAAGAAACCAAATCTCCTTCTCTCAGGAATTGCCAATAATTCCTTAGCCAGACCTGAAGCTATTTGTCCTCCTTCTCCCTCCCTCTGTGCTGCATTTCTACTACTACTACTACTACTACTACTACTACTACTACTACTACTTCTTCTTCTTCTTCTTCTTCTTCTTCTTCTACTACTACTACTACTGCTACTACTACTGCTACTACTACTGCTACTACTGCTGCTGCTACTACTGCTACTGCTGCTGCTACTACTACTACTACTACTATTATTATTATTATTAATTATTATATTTTCTGGCTGGTACTTCTGTAGGTCTTGTGCATACTGACTGTCACAGCACCATGGATTCGTATGTGTAACTACCCTGTTGTGTCCAGAAGCCATTGCTTCCTTGTACTCACCCATTACCTCTTACAATCTTTCAGTCCCCTTTTCTATAATGATCCCTGAACTTTGGGAGGAGGGCTTATGATATAGATGCCCCGTTCAGGGCTAGCACTCCCCAGCCTCTTATTCTCTGCACATCAACAGATAGTAGGTCTCTGGGTTAATTACCATCTACTGCAGGTAGAAGCCTCTCTGTGAGAGCTGAGAGATGCACTGATCTCTGTATGAGTATATAATAAGTCATTGGGAGTTGGTTTAATACTTGTCTACTTAGCAAACTAATAGCAGTAGTTTCTCTCCTGTGCCCTATGACCTGTCTAGCCATGGGTTCTTGACCCTGATAACAGTGACAGATAAGGGCTTCACCTTGTGAAACAGGCCTTAAATCCAATCAGAAAGTGTTTGGCTACTCTTATAATAGCCACGGCACTATTGTGCCAATGGGCATAGTTTACCAGGCCAGTTTCTATCAGAGCTCAGAGAGTTCACAGCTGGGTATGATTGAAGGTTACTTTTCTCTTCCATTTGCATTTGAAGAAACTTCCAGGCACCTTCTAGCACTATGAAAGCTAGCCACTAGAGATGAAGCTTTGAGGTCAGCACCACCTTTATTTCTCCTTGTTTGTTCTACTGTTCAGGTGTGTAGTGTCTTCAACAGTATCCCACTACAGAGCTACCTGTTCATCTGTGTTCATTACTGCTGTATTCACAATAGCCAAGAAAGTGAGTTTTCATTTCTTTGTTTTTAGTGGTTTCTTCAAACACTGGACATATATAGGTGTATGTATATCTATATTGTTTCTTTTGTAGTTGTTGTTTTAGGGATAGAGTCTTGCACTGCAACTCAGGGTGGCTTGAAACTCATTATGTAGAACAGATTGGCATCCTCTTGCCTCAACTTCTTGAGTACTGAAACTAGGGACATGAGCTCACGTTGAACTACAGTATATATTTTTAGCACACTATAGTTTGTCTCAAGTAACATTACATGACTCACATATGGTATGATAATCTTGACCAGTCATTTTTCTCCTTTCTAGTCTTTGTGTCGTTGGTGGCAGATAGTCATAATATAATGTGAAATAATCTTTTCTATTGCAAAATTTTAATCATCTTTGTAGAATATTTTGTGGTCATTTTAAAAGCCATTTGTATTTATCCATATATGTATCTTTCTATTGCTCTTATTCCATTATGCAGATACAGATTCCTTTCCCCACACTTTCTTTCCATGGAAAGGATTTAACATTTTTATAATGAGTCTAAGAATAAGAAAAATTTCAGTTCTTATTTATTTGAAAATTTTCTGCTTTGCTTTGTTTTCAAGGCATAATTTTAGTTGGGCATAGAATCCTGAGTGTGTTTTACCTTTAAGTATTTTTGATGTTGTTGCATAGCCTGCATGGGTTATGTGTAGACCTTGATCTCAAAGAGATCTACCAGCCTCTGCTTCCTGAGTAGTGGAACTAAAAGTATGTACCACCACATCTTTAAATACTTTTCAGTGTGTTTATACTATCCATATCTTGAGCTATCTGTGGTTTTCTTGTATATAATATGTCTTTCAGGTCAGCAGAAAATAAAGTGAATGTGTTTTGCCCATTTTTCATCAAGCTTTTATCATCCTTGAGATTCCTTGAGCCTCTTGGTGTACATCACCTTTTCTGCTCTACGATGTGAATAATATTTTTAAAGTAGCTTAAAAGGAATTTGCATTTAGAGAAATATTTTGATATTCCCTTGTTCTAATGTAGACATAAATTTTTTTGTCATCAGCTTCTTTCTCAAAAATATATTATTTATCGTGTTCATTTTATGTGTATAAGTATATTGCCTGTGTGTGTGTAAGTCCACCTGTGTTTTATAATCCTGACGAGATCAGAAGAGCGTATTGGAATTACGGTAATTGGAATTACAGACAGTTATTAGCTGCCATTTGGGTGCTGGGAACTGAACCTAGGTTCTCTGCAAAAAACAGTTAGTACTTTTGACCACTGAACCATCTCCGCAGGACCAGACATCAGTTTCTTTCTGCATTAGGATTTATTTTAATATTTCTTATGCCTGAGCTGCATTTTTTCATTAACTTTAAGGAGCTTTGACTCACTTTATTTTATTTGGTTTTGTTTTCCACTCCCCCTCTTCGGGGGACCCCTGTATGTGTTTGGATCACTTGACTCACCCTACATGTATGTGTTTTCCACTCCCCCCTTTGGGGGACCCCTGTATGTGTTTGGATCACTTGACTCATCCTACATGTCACTGCTGGTGTACTTTCTCCCCTCAAATCTACATATTTCAGCTTTTTTGTTTGCATGGCTTCTGGGGTGAGGCTGGGTGCAACTCTTGTATTTATCTACATGAAAGATAGTTTTTCCCTCTGGCAATTCTCAGGATTTTTCTGTTATCTTGTTTTTTTGTTTTTTGTTTTTTTTTTTTTTAGGTTGAAATGACATGCCTAGATAGAGGGCACACCCTCCACCCCTTATTGACTGTCTTGGATCTATAGTTTGGTGTCTCCCATTAATCTTAGGGAAAATTTTAATCATTATTTTAAAATATTGTTTTCTGTTCTATCTCTCTTCTTGCATTGCTCCTCTGTCTGCATGACCTTTTGTAATCCCCTCATAGACTTGTATATCTTGTTCTGTTTTCTTTCAGGCTTTGTCATATTTTTATGGTAATTTTCTTTAGCTATGTCCAGTCTATTACCAAACCAAAAGGCAAACTTTGTCTTTTACAGTGTTTTCCTTTTTTTAAAAAATTCCTAGCAGTTATTTGTTTGCTTTTTTCCTAGGATTTCCACCCTGTGCCTTTCATATGCCATTTTATTCTCTGCAGTCCTTAGCATGGTTGTTAATCCTAACTAGTCTCAATTCTTAATCTTTACACTAATAATTTCGACATCCCTGTAGCATCTGAGTGTGGCTTTAATGCTTACAACACACCTGCAAGCTATGGGATATTATTTCCTTTTAGTTTAATCTTAATTGTTTTTAGAGAGCCAGGCATGGTATTTTAGGTAAAAGCAACTATAAATAGACATTGACAACATGGTTGTGAAGCTTGGGGAAGAGAACGCACTCTGCTGTATAAAGGAAATCAGTCTTTCATGTGCCTTTGCCTATGCAATGTGAACTTTTCCTGTGTTCTGCCTTCACCCTTTTCTCTCTTGGTGATGGCTGGAGTGGGAGGGAGTTGGGTAAGTCTCTTGCTTACGTCACTCAGGGTGGGATAGTACAACAGGAGGCTGGTTAACAAGATTGGAGTGCTCTCCTTGTATCAAAATGTTTCCTCCCCTTTCTGTCTACAAGAAGCCCAAATGGCCTCTGCTCTGATATTTACTTTGGGAGCCTTGTTGAGTTCATAGAAATGAAATTCACAATAGTGTGCCCTTTTCTTAACAGGGTATCCTTCCAATTCATTTTGTTGTGTTTTTTGGGACAGGGTCCTGGAACTTTATGTAGACGAAGCTGGCTTCAATCTCACAGAGATCCACCTGCCTCTGCCTCCTAAGTGCGGGGATTAACCGGCTGCACCACTGTACCTGATTTCACTTCAATTCTTACATTTCAGACTTGTCCACACTGAATTCAGTAATTAGCTGACTCTGGTTTGGCCGACCACCACCACCAGTTCTTTCAGGGTTCTTCCTGATCCGGGTCTTCGCCTCTGTGAAATCATGCTGCTCTGTCCTCACCTGCCTGCCTTTGCAGTGTTAAGAGGGAGAGGCTTGTCTTGCACCCCCATCTTTCTTATGGAATCTAGATGGGCTGCTGAGATTTTAGTCTGCTTGCTTTACAACTTGTTGAATGGAGTGAGTGTACTTTACAAGTTAAGAATATACTGTAAATAGGTTTTGATATGTGGTGGTAAAATTTTAGGAAGGAGAAATACTCTGTAGTTGTACATTGGGTCTCAGTCTCTTCCACTTTGAAACAGGAACTTTGCCGTATGTATCTGTATATCTCAGTCCTTCCTCCCCTGGCTAGAGATGCACATTTCTTTCTTAGAAACTGAAAATCTATTTGACGTTATCAGCATTACTTTTTCTTTCTCTATTACTTTTTGAATAGCATCTATTCCTTATCCTTAAATTTGCTTTTTTAAAAGATTTACTACTTTTATAATGCTTTTATTGATGTTTTGTGTATTGCAGACATTTCTCAGTTCAGCTTAGATATAGTCCCCTTTTCCCTTCCCCCCACTCCATCCCACCCAGATCATGCACTCTGCCATAACTATCCTGCATCTTTCTCTCAGTCTTTTTTTTTTTCTTTTGAGACAGGGTCTCCTTGTAGCCCCAGCTGTCCTGGAACTTTCGCGGTGCTTATGAGACCAGCTGGCCTTGAACTCCACAAAATCCACCTGCCTCTGCCTCCCGAGTGCTTTTTTTTTTTTTTTAAAGGCATACACCACCACGCACGGCTCTCTCAGTCTTTTTTTTATGTTTAAGAATTCACATGTTCCTCCTTTATTTTATATTACTCCTAAAATATGAAATACATACTTTTCCACTCATATATAGTATTTACAGAGTCTGAAAGTGGTAGATCAATTCTAGAAGGCAGTTAAGAAATGAAACATTATAACAACATATTGCTTTCATATCACAGAAATATAACAATAATGTTGTTCAGCTTGCCTTTCATCCTGGGATTTGGTGTTAGCATCCACAAATGAGGGAAACCATTTGGTGCTTGTTTTACTGGGACTTTAATGGTGTGTATATTGTGCATCAGTATGTGAGCACAGAAGTGTACGGTACCTGCAGAGGGCAGGTGCCTGGAGAGGGTTCAGGTGTCAGAGCTCTCTGGTGGAGTCTGAGGCAATTGTGAGTTGCTTGGAGTACTGGGAAACATAGAGTCCTCTACAAAAATAATGCACACATTTAATAACTGAGTCATCTCTCCAGCCCCAAATTAACTATGTGTTTTTTTTCTTGAGAATCCCTAAACTATGAATCACATATTGACACTGTATTTTGGAGCAACAAAGTTTGATTTGTGTTTTTGAAGATAAACTTTATAATTATACCTAACATGATCAGTCTTTCTGCTCCTTCCTTCCATATATATATATATATATAAGATATATATAAATATTAATATATGGCTTATGATACATTTGAAGACCTTATGTAACTGCTATTTGGAATCTATTTCACTTCTGGTTTGATTTCTAATGATTTTGTCTTAGCATGGATAGCTTTTTTTTTTCTTTTTTTTTTTTTTTTTGTCTTTTCAAGACAGGGTCTCCTTGTAGCCCCAGCTGTCCTGGAACTCACCCTGTAGACCAAGCTGGCCTTGAACTCACAAAGGTCCTCCTGCCTCTGCCTCCCAAGTGCCAAGATTAAAGGCGTGCACCACCATGCCCGGCTATCATGGATAATATTTTTCAACTTTGTTATTTATCTGGAAACTTTCGATTGTAACTTTACCAGTTACTATACATTTCATGATTCTATAAATACTCCTGTGTTTTATTCTATGATCCATTTATAGAACAGTTTGAATCTTTCAATGGATGCTTTTAAAGGTGGTTAGCAAGAACTAGTGCATCCTTTGTCCTATTTTTCCCAACTACTGGAGGAAATCACTTCTCAGTACCCTATTCCCCATGAACTATGCAGTTTTCTAATTTTCCTTGTGCTATCTCCACAGTTATTCTGTAACTTCTGGTTATTCTTTTTTTTTTCCCCCTCCTCTGGCCTTGAGTTGTTTTCTCATGCAATTGTGTTCTGACCTATGTTCAGCTAGACACTGAAATCTGCAGATTTCCAGCCCTCCGTCTTCAGGACTTCCATGCCATTCCTAGTTACTATGGCCCTGTAATGTTCTCTGTTCTGCCTTCTCAGCTCAAAGGTCCTTCTGTTCATCCATAGGTTCTCCTTTCACCTGATGAAACCTGTTCATTTCCCCAGAGGGTGAGATCGATAGGTCATCCAACTTATCTGACTTGTTGCCCATTTCTCTGAGGTGACTGTCTTATATAAACTGATATCTAATTTTTGAAAAGCTTGTTTCATACAGTTTATCATTTCATATTGAACTATAAATATGTTCTGTTATTCCATCTTGCCTAGAAAATTATATCTCACAGTTCACCTTAAAACTTTTAACCTTATGGATGTTGCAAAAAGAAATACAGTAAAAGTCCAATCTAGTCTTACTTAGAAAAATTGGTATAATAATCAAAATGTCATAAATCAGGGCTGGTGAGATGGCTCAATGGATAAAGGTGCTTGCCACCAAGCCCAAAGAGCTGAGTTCAATTCCTAGAAAACATGTTTGATGGATGCACAAGCTCCCAAAATTCCCTCTGATCTGCATATGCATACCAAGGTACATGTTTCCAACCCTTCATCCCAATCATCAGGTAAATAAATGTAATACAAATTTTAAGTATCACAAACTTATCACACTATTGGTCTTTCATATAATACAGGTTACAACCAGAATAAAGACACTAGTGCATAGCTTGCTTTAAGAAAACACTTGAAAATGATATTGTTTGCCCCACTTTACAAAATGGGATTCAGGATTAAAATTCCTTAATGATATAAACAAACCCAAGTTGAAATGCAGGGTATATTTGTTTTTCTGTCTGTTGACTTCTTTGTTTTAGAGACAAGGTCTTTCTATGGAGCCTCATCTGGACTGGTATTTATTTATTTTTTTTAATTTTTTTTTATTAATTTTATTTATTTCTGTATGTGTATGAATGTACTGTCTGCATGCAAGTCTGTGCACCCGTGTCGTGCAATGCCGCGGAGGTCAGAAGAGGGTCTCGGATTCCCCTGGAACTGGAGTTCTCCTGGAATTGGAGTTTCAGACGGTTCTTGGCCTCCATGTGGGTGCTGGGGATCGAACCCGGGTCCTCTGCAAGAGCGGTCGGCGCTCTTAACCGCTAGGCCATCTCTCCAGCCCCTGGACTGGTATTTATTATGTAGCCCCAGCTGGACTTGCTCCGGTGGAAAACCTCCTGCTTCAGGATCCTGAATTTTGATATGATGGACATGAGTCATTGTGCTTGGCATCAAGGTAGAATTTCTAAACCCCATACTATATGCCATAAAAATTACCAAAATCACAGTTCAACAATCAAATTTGGGGTTTAGATATTATTGTACATATGATTTTTTGCATAACATTCTTCAAGTATTAGAAGTTGCTGATATATTAGATATTAAAATATCTCATGCCAAATATAGTGTTCTAAATACAGTTGACAGCTTGGATTATTTGGAGTGCCTTAACCTATATTTATTGCAAGAGCAAATTTTCTGAATATTATTATTGAGAGGGCTATCATGCATTACCATACACACTCAAATAAAAATATAGATTTATGGAACTCCATCTGTCTGCTTCAGTTGTTTACATTATCTGCCCATAAATGATAAAAAATATTATAGATTTCTGATAATAAAAACTTAAGTTCATATGCACATACATGCAAATTTCACAAATAAAAATACATAAGTAAAATATGTGCACATCATAAAAAGTTATGAGGTGAGATGACTTGGAACAACTAAATGGATTATAGTAATCATTTCACAAAATATATGTCTATCCAATCATCTCAGTAAATACATTTCTGTATTTTTGATGGAGTTGGAAATTTTATACACACATGTGTATATAGTGTGTATGTGATTTTATGCACACATGTATCACCGTGTCTGTGATTCAGTAATAAACAAATGATAAGTCCTTACAAGTCTCAAACTACTGTAAAAGCTTTTGATACAGGTAAAATCATGCTAAGTAAAGACACTGTCCATTTATCTTTTCACTCGAGAATGTTCATGGAAAATTGACTAGGAATGGAAATCCCAAGTTTTGAATTGAAATTTTGTGAATTTCATACAATATATTCTTACCATATTTAGATCCCCTCCCCTGTCTGCAACCCTCTAGGTTTCAATTACTCTGTCATATATTTTAAAGCTTGTTGAGTCAAATTAGTATTCTCAACTGTATTTCAGTGTGGATCCATGTACTGGAGCCTGGTTAACCAATTTAATGTCACGGACTTAAAGAAAATTGGCTTTTAGGGCTGAACAGATGGTTAATGGTTAAGAGTACTGGCTCCACTTGCATTTGGTTCCCAGCACCCACATGGCGTCTAACAACTATCTAATATTCTATCCAGTTCCAGAGGATCTGATGCCTTCTACTCACCTTTCTGGGCACCTACTTTAATGCAAGCAATATACTCATACATATAAAATAAAAACAATAAAATACTTAAAAAAATTTTTTTTTAATTTTATTTATTTCCGTTTGTGTATGAATGTACTGTCTGCATGCAAGTTTGTACACCCATGACGTGCAACGCCGCGGAGGTCAGAAGAGGGTGTCGGACTCCCCTGGAACTGGAGTTCTCCTGGAATTGGAGTTTCAGACAGCTCTCGGCCACCATGTGGGTGCTGGAGATCGAACCCGGGTCCTCTGCAAGAGCGGTCGGCGCTCTTAACCGCTAGGCCATCTCTCCAACCCCAAAATACTTTTAAAAGAAAACTGACTCTCCCTCTCCCAGCAGTTATTAGTGGCTGGTAGTTCCTTAGCTAAGGCTATTCCAACTTTTGAAGCAGATGTGATGTTTAAATAATAATGGTGAAAAAAAAAAAAAAAAAAGCCGGGAGTGGTGGTGCACGCCTTCTATCCTAGCACTTGGGAGGCAAAGGCAGGTGGATCTTTGTGAGCTCAAGGCCAGCCTGGTCTACAGAGTGAGTTCCAGGACAGCTGGGGCTACAGGGAGACCCTGTCTCAGAAAAGACCAAAATAATAATAATAATAATAATAATAATAATAATAATAATAATGGTGATAATACTGCTTGGCTCAATTCCATTTTCCTCCGGGGTAGGCTGAGTTCAGTTTATGGGGACATGGCATTAATGGTGATTTGGATTCCATTAAGTAGAAGAGTATCAGGATTCTAAATATATTCAAATGAGTGCGGTAAAAATCTCCTTAATTATAATCTGGAATATGGAAATTTCCTTAAAAAGGGTTAAAAAACTACTGCAGTCAATATTTGAGAAATTGTAATGAAAACTATGATTGCAAAATTAAAAATGAGAAAATAGTCTCTAGTGCTTAAAAATGTGTCTCAGATGACTGCCTAGGTACATGTCGATGGTTTTTCTTTCAATAGTTGGAAAAATATATTAAAATGGACTTGGAGAGAAATGCTTTTTCAGCACTTAGTACAGTGCTGAGTGACTCTAATGAGAGTATTCTGGCCGAACATTTGCACTCTCAAAATGAGTCACAAAAATAATTGTACTACCGTCTGTTTTGAGAAATCAACTCAGCTGAAAATTTGAAAGACATATGATATAGGAATTCATTAAAATGATTAATAAATAATCCTCAATCTATTACATGTGTTTAAGTAGAAAAAAATATAAGCAGAAAAATAATAGGCTTGATAGATGTAAAGCTTTTTAAGCAATTGTATTCCCCAAAATGGATTCACTTAAAGGATCAATATTTGGTTTAGAAAAAAAAAAAAATCCCTGACTTTGTTTCACATTTTCTTATTCAATGATATATAAGAATTTTGAAGGAAAGAAAAGCTTTTAGTTCCAAATGATAAAATGAATATTCAGTGTGGCATAGATTCATAGCTGACTTCCTTTTCCAGCCTCCTCCTCATCAGTCTTCAGGCAGATGATGGATCCCTGTGGCTTCTAAAGAGTCAAAGAACTTTATATAACATACCTTCAAGCTAGAAAGGAATAAGCCAAAGGCCTCTCTGTTCTCTGTGCTGTTCACTACCAAAAAACATAATATTTCACACAGAGACTATGAACTTCTTATGTCCTTGTGGTCAGAAAATAGTCATATGCCCTTCTAGAACACGTTTCTGAAAAAAAGGGTGATATGGCTAGCTTTTTAGATAGTTATATCTTAGACCCTATGCCTAAGTATATAGCCAAGCAAAGCAAAAGTAATGGAATTCTATGTAAAGAAAGGGATATAGGATGTTTTATGAGCAAGCCAGCTCTAGTTTGTAAACAACCTCTTTATAAAGATGGACAGATGATTCAGTAGTTAAGAGCACTGGCTGTTCTTGCAGAGGACCTGGATTCAATTCATAGCATCCACATGGTGACTAGCAACTGTCTAGTTTACAGACTAGAGCTCTAGTAAAGGACATTTTAGTAAGCCTAGAAAGAGCAATTTTCCTAAATGTCAAAGGCATTTGAAAGAAAAGATCCAGGATTTTATGACAGCTTATCTTCAAGTTTAGAAGTATTATAATTGGAGCAACAGTTCGGGGTTTTTATTCTGTGCATTAGTACATTTTATTAAGCTCCTTTTTTATTCATGACAGTGAAATAAATCTGTGCATTCATGAGATTTAATGTTTGAATAGAATAACATACTTCTCACAGAGTTCAGAACACAGTATGAGCTCAATCAATGCTAACATCCATTTTTGAAAATTTAATAAATAGGGAAACAATGATAGGCAGAATCTTGAGTCAATTTTTCTGAGAACCTTCAAACAAGGGACATTTTTGAAGGTTGTATTTGGTTGTCTGAATGTAAGTAACATGTTTAGCACAAGCAAAACCCAGTAGGTATTTCTATTAATTCAGTCATTTAATAAATGCTCACCTGGTGCCGGACGTGGAGGCGCATGCCTTTAATCCTAGCACTTGGGAGGCAGAGGCAGGCAGATCTTTGTGAGTTCAAGGCCAGCCTGGTCTACAGAGTGAGTTCCAGGACAGCTGGGGCTACAGGGAGACCCTGTCTCAAAAAGACCAAATAAATAAATAAATAAATAAATAAATAAATAAATAAATAAATGCTCACCTGGACAATCTATATCAGGCTCTGTTCTAAATCTTGATGTTATAGGCATGAAGAAAAATAAAGCAAATTTCTAGCCCTCTTACTGCCTATACATTAGTGGACAAGAGATATAAAAGTAGAATATAATGTATTCTCTGATAAATGGTATAGAGATGAATGAAAAAAATAAATAGCATTTCTCAGGATGCCCCTGAGTAGATATAGGGATCAAAGAAGCATTCTGGTTATGAGGTCACGTGAACACATACCTGCATGGCATAAAAGAGTCAGCTAGGTTCTGAGTGAAACAATAATAAGGAGTGTGCTTAATCAGTTAAAGACGAGCAAGCGAATGCATAGTAGACAAAGAATGGGCAAGGCAGCCTGAGTCTACAGCCTAAAAGCCTTGGCACTTCATGATAGCTCACCTTTTCCTATGCAAGAATGTACACATCTCCTCTAGTGATAGAAGCCCATTCATTAACACCAGCCTGACAGTCAATGTTACTGCAAACGGAATGGAGCCACAGCTGTCTGGGTATCCAGACAGCACAATCACCGGATTTTTCCCTCAGCTATGTGTAAGACATAAATGTCTGTTACTTATAAAGCATCCTGCCAATGATGGTTTGTCACAGCAGCTCTGACAGACTGACAGCAGCACTCTACTGAGCATCAGGCCTGTGGCTAGATCCCAGAAGTCATGACTCACAAGTCAAGCCATCTCATTTCTATGTAAGATGATTAAAACAAGTAATTTTAATAACTAGCATCTGTGAATTCACTTGAAGCAAAAAGAACAAAAATTAGACTTAGATTCACATTAAATCTATCTCTTCCTTCCATCTGCTGCATTTATTGGAAGTCTCCTTGGCAACACTCTTGGCAGTGAAGCTTGAGATGAAAATTGCTGCAAAGAGAACGAGAACAAGAAAGTGACCAAAGAGAATATTCTGTGGCTGCAAAAATTCTTTAAGACTGACAGGATGATAGTTCTCTTGAGTGCAGAGCTGGCCAGGAGGCAACGACGCCCAAAAGCCTTTCAGAAAGAAACCTGGGTGCAGCTATTTGTAGCTTGCCAGCAATTAGAAAGATTCGTCTCTCACAGAGAAATCTGTACTGGAATTCATCACAATGAAATGTGAATTCAAAGCAGCGCTTAGAATGTTTGGCCACTGCCTTTAAATGATGACCACTGGATTCAGAAAGACATGCCAGTGTCAGTGAAATACGTTAAACAGAGTTGACATGTCTCTGGCTACTCCTAGACTGGATAACCTCATGAAAGTACTATGAATTCCTGAAAATTAATTAACATAAATAGTCTAAACCTTTATTGGGCATGGGACTCATCTGAAGAACTTTCTAGGCAGCAATTATGGGGCCCTTTCCTAGGGTTCTGATCATTCAGGGACGGTTGGTTTAGATGCCTGGCAAGGCTGAAGTCACAGGAGTTTCCTGATTTAGAAAGGATTATTTGAAACTGCTAATCTAGAGGTAACTACATCTGAAATGAAATGGATTTGTCTGTTTAATTAATTGGGTTTTATTTACTGGAGAGTGAGAGACTAGTAAGTTATTGGTTAGTTGATTTAAAATCTTAAAACTGTAAAGCGAGACTTGAATTTTATGACTAACACTCATAGAAAGTTATATTTACCTGGAAACTTAGAGACTTAGTTGCCTCTACCCCCAGAATCTAAGAAGTAGACATTATTGTCATTCTTTAATGATGACAAAAAAAAAAAAAAAACCTGTGGTAGGCTGTGCTAGATGCTACATAGAGATGACAAAACTGTTTGGTAACAAAGACAGTTATTAAATCTTGGTCTCCTACAGCAGAGCTTTCCAGAATTTAATGTACCTGTAAATCATCTGGGCATCTTGTCAAAATGGAGACTTTGTTGGCCATAGAATGAATGAACAATAGCAAAATATCAGTAATAATACTTTAAATGAATTTATATCACCAGATTTTCTCATTACTTATATAATCCCAAATAGTGCCAAGTAGGTGTAAATATGTTAATTCTACCTCAATAAATTATGTATATCTTATATAAAACTGAGGGTTATTTTGTGGTTTTCTGTTTTTTTTCCTTTTCAGTATATATTTTATTGAAATTTTGTGCATTTCATACAATGTATCTTAATCATATTTAGACCTCCTCCACTATCTGCAACCTACTGTAACCCACACACTGGATTCATGTATTCTTTTATGAATGTTAAGAGCTATCGAGTCAAGTTTGTGTACCCAGATGTCCCTCGGTGTGTGTTCATCCACTGGAGCCTGTTCAGCCTATATAAAATAATTCCCTTAAAGAAGATCAACTCTCCTTCACCCAGCAGTGACCAGCTACCAAGGCTAAGTTTGGGGATCCTACCCACTCCCCCCAGCTCTATGCTGGTTTTTATTTGATGGAGTTTGCATGGTTGTGATGGATGTGGTCACCATTGCTATAATTTCATATGAACAAGTTCTCCAGGGTCTGGAAGACTCTGTTTTATTATGGCCATGAATCAACCATGGCTCTTATAGTCTTTCCAGGCCATCTTCCACAATGCTCTACAAGCCCTGGATGGGTAAGATTTAACACAAGCCCTGTCCAGGGCACTCTACAGTGTCTTATCCTGTATACTTAGGCCAGTTGTCCCCTTCTGTGTTCATTGCCCTCTGTTGTATGAGGAAGTTTCACTGATGAGAGTTGAGAGGTGCATTAGTATTTGTTCTACCCCTTGTTCCACTATGTTCAGTGAGCCTTAGATGTAGAGGTTCCATTGTAGATGTGTCGCTTAAAGCAGGGGTCACTCAGACACTTATTCTTTGCATGTGACCAGTTACAGAATTCTCCATCTGATACAAAAAGAAGCTTCTTTGATTAGTGTTGACTGGTATAATTGTCTATAAATATAAGGATCTATATTTATCATACAGTAAGAAATTAGATATATTAAGCAATGGGAGAGACGTAGGGTTTTCTCTAATCCAGCCATGTTAAACAGAAGTTCCCTCCCACTGAGCAGCTTAATATTGATTATCTCTAAGCGAAAATTGCCAATATTGCATCAATATAGATTTACCTCCTTTGGTATCAATATACAGATATCAATTTCCTGATGGAAGGTGAAATCAAGAATGATCCCATTTTACTCTAAGTACAGTATGCTTAAATTTGAGTTATTTTAGGCTAAGAGATTGATTTGTTTATTATTTCCACCATGAATTTACTTGAAAGCCGTATTATAGATAGTCTTTTAATATCTCTAAGAATTTTATTTGGCTACTATATTTACAAGCTGAACAATAAGTCTCCAAATACTATCTCAAAAAATAACAACATTTTAAAAATACCATAGACAGGGGCTGGAGAGATGGCTCAGTAGTTAAGAGCACAGGCTGATCTTCCAGAGGACCCAGGTTTGATTCCCAGCACCCACATGTAAGCAAACAAACATCCATAAATCCAGTTCCTAGGGCTCTACGGCCTCTTCTGACCTCCACAGCACTGCATGATACAGGTGTAGTGACATGCATCCAGGCAACACACATAAAATAAAAAAATTTAAAAAATATTTTGAAAATACCATAAAGAAATATTAAAAACATGAAAATCAAGGGCATATCACAGTGGAGAATTGCTATAAAGAGAATCTGAAGTTTTTGGCTTCTTTTAGGAGCATATTTTTTGACTTTGGTATTTATTATTTGATTAGAATTTGTACACTATGATACTATGTGTACGCTCTTGGTCAGTGGAGAAAATAACTACAAAGTTATGTAGGATTTCAGCTTATTTTTGTATCAAAGCAAAAATGTTTTTCTAACAGTTCTGATTTTAGCATGCTGAGAAATTGTCAGGTCCTTAAAATCAGTCTGTAACTTTTTTCCCATTATACTAGCAGGCTTATTACTAGGTTAAATAATGTATTCAACATATATTTAATATTTGCAAGAAAGTCATGTTTATAACTTCTTGAAAGTTCAAGTTGGTCAGTTTGGAAGATGGTTTACCAGCTGTCCACCTGCACTTATTCCTAGAGATAAGTAAATGGTGTCATCAGAGTCATGCTTCTAATTGTTTTTCAGGTTGGATTCCCCTCCTCCTTCCTCTCCTCCTCCTCCTCCTCCTCCTCCTCCTCCTTCTTCCATTCCCTCCCCCTTGTGCCACCCTTCAATCCCACAATCTACCTTCTCTGTCTTCTCTCTGATATCTCCTTATCTTCAAGTCGATAGAAGTCACTATTGATTTTGATTCAATTTTAGAATGGGATCATGTTTATTCTGGAACTACAAAGCTACTTAACAGAAATGATATTATAAAAATGTTGTTACAAAGTTTATTCAAATTTCTGACACAAGATCATTGAATAAATAAGACTTACAATTTTGGATTAAAAATATAAATAGGGATCTACATATAGATATTAGATTATCATAGATACTATAATATAATCCTATGAATTATAAAAAAAAATTACGTAGAATAAAATAAAATATTTATATAAATTTTAATTTTTGAAAGCATTTAAGTTTGTTGGTTTGAGAGGATTATTAATGTGAATGGCTGAAATTTCAAAAGTATTTAGGCTGTTATTTTTGAGAGGAATTATTAAATATGGAATGGCTTGAAATATCTCTTATATTAGTTTATTCATCAGAATACATCTTTAACTCTTTCTTTTTTTTTTTTTTTTGGTCTTTTGAGACAGGGTCTCCCCATAGCCCCAGCTGCCCTGGAACTCACTCTGTAGACCAGGCTGGCCCTGAACTCACAGATATCCACCTGCCTCTGCCTCCTGGGTGCTAGGATTAAAGGCGTGTGCCACCACGCCCGGCTATACATCCTTATTTCTACAGAATATTTAGGATTATAACAATGTAAAATTAGTCAGGCTTGGTGACTCAGGCCTTTAATGCCAGCATGCAGGTGGCAGGGACAAAAAGAATTTCTGTGTGTTCAGGCCAAACTGGTCTACATGGAGAATCCAATCGCTTCATAGTAAGAACTTGTCTCAAACAAACAAAAAGCAAACCCCAAATTTAAAACAAGTATTCAGCCAAAATTAGTCATAATTCTGTCATTTTAGTATGCCCAATAATTATTTTAAACTCAACGCTTGCTTAAACATAAAGTCTGAAATGTTTATATAACCAAATTGAATTTAATAAATTAGTAGATAATCTTTAGACATGTAGATTCTATTTACTTTCTCATATCATTTTACTTGACCTATGGCTCTAGGTTCAGTGAAAGATCCTATCTACAAAACAAAGAGTGGTACCTCTACAAGAAAATACTCAACATTGACCTCTAGTGACCACATGGTTGAGTGTACCTACACACACATTCCCACATAGAGCACACCTACACACACAAATTAAAATAAAGTACTTATGATCTCTAATCACCAGAGAAATGTAACTTTAAACCAAAATAAGATATTAGTTCAGGGCTGGAGAGATGGCCTAGCGGTTAAGAGCACCAACTGCTCTTGCAGAGGACCCGGGTTCAATCCACAGCACCCACATGGTGGCTGAGAACTGTCCATAACTCCAATTCCAGGAGAACTCCAATTCCAGGGGAATCCGACACCCTCTTCTGACCTCTGGGGCATTGCATGACACAGGTGCACAAAACCTACATGCAGACATTACATTCATACACATAAATAAATAAATAAAATTTAAAAAAAGATATTAGTTCACACCTGCTATAGTTATTATTATCAAAAAGTTTTGGCAAGGCTATGGAGAAAAGACAACCAAACTGATTGGCAGTATTGTAAATTAGTACAGCTATTTTGGAAAGAAATATAAAGATGCTTCTTGATTAGGGTTCTCTAGAGGAACAGAACTGTTAGAATGAAAATATCTATTATAATTTATATATGTATATCAAATCATCTTACTTCTAAATAGTTAAATTCAACAGTTGAGTCAGACCTGAGAGGCTGAGAAACTGGTGGTTGCTTGGTCCTTGAAGCTGGCAGGCGCCTTAGCAGTCAGAGTTGTCCCACAATGGGAGTCTCACACAGAAGAGGCCAAGACCCCAATAGTTCCTCACTCCAAAGAGCTACCTGCCTCAGCAGCCCCAACCTGGCAAGGAAGACCTGGACAGCCCTGGAAGAACCGCTGAGCTTCAGTTACCAATGGACACGTGGAAGCTCTGGTTGTGATATCAGGGAAAGAATCAGAAGCTGCAGCAACAGAATAAATCAACTGAGTGGTGGGAGGTCAGACCAAACAAGCAAAAAGGTTCTTTCTGTCGTGCCTCTTTGAATCTGCTGTCACCAGAAGGTTGCTCCAACATTTGGGGTGACTCTTTCCACACCACGTAAGAAAATTCGTTAATTGATGCTCCTTACTCAAGCAAAACTCATCTTTGGCAAGTTATCTTTAAAACTATTACAATCCACTACTTTCGAAGGACACACAGACATGGAGCTGCGCTATACCACAGTCTCTGGCATAATCTTGAAGAGAGTGATACTGTGATCTGGGTGTTGTTATCCAAGCATGAAGTCCTGAACAAACTCACAAAAAGCTGGGAGCTGCACACGCTTGTAATCCCAGAGCTGGCAGGCAAAAAGAGAGGTATCCTGGGGGCTCCCTGGCCAGTCAGCCTAGTGGAAAGCATGAGCTCCAGATTCAGTGAGAGACTGTGTCTCAAATACCAGAGCAGAGAACAATAGAAGGTGCCTGATTTTGATCTCCGCAGGAAGTTCTGATGGCTTGTTATGCCAGGGGTAAGATTCTGTTCCTGTTAACTACTATGTAGAACTTAGCTGCAGTGGAATGAGGAGCAACGCAGGAGGCTAGAGGGCTTGTATCCTGGGTGATGGTGAAGTCTGCTGGGAAGCTAAAATACTCCTGCCTAACAGACAGTAATTGATCCCCCATCTTCCAGTGTTTACTGTGAACTAAAATTTACTTGGTGAATTGTGACTGACAACATTCTAGAATACTAATGGTAAAAATATCATGTTGGGGCTGGAGAGGTGGCTCAGTGGTTAAGAGCAGTGACTGCTCTTGCAGAGAACCCAGGTTCAATTCCCAGCACCCAAATGGAGGCTAAGAAACATCTTAGGCTGGGCATGGTGGTGAACACCTTTAATCACAACACTCTGGAGGCAGAGGCAGGTGGATCTCTGTGAGTTCAAGGCCAGCATGGTCTACATAGTGAGCTCCAAGCCAGCTGGGACTAAAGGAAGACCCTGTCTGAAAAAGATTGAAAAAATAAATCATGTTATAACACCGAAGGGCATCATGAAAAACGAAAGAAGTTTTGCCAGAAACTGAAGTACCCAGTTATTTTAGAATGGAAAAAAAAAAAAATACATGTAATGCAACAAGTAAAATCTTAAAGATTACACAATATTTTCAGAAGTTCTGTTTTATTTATCTTATAATAACTGCAATGAATGAGTCTGAAAAATGAGCAATAAAAGATGTTAAAATTTGGGCAGTTCACGTATTTTTATAAATATTTTAGGCATAATCACATTTTTTATAAAGAAAATTTGTCAGTTATGGCAATCATATAAAATGTAAAAATTTTTTTTATCTCAATTAAAATAATTTTAAAGTATTTAAATTTCTCTTACCATTTGTGCTGGATTGCTTTAGTGTCAACTTGATGCACCTGGGTTGAGGGAGCCTCAGTTGGGGAATTGGCTCCATTGGATTGGCCTGTGGCTACATCTGTGGAGTATTGTCTTGATGGTCGAGCAGTGTGGGAGGGCCCAACCCACAATGAGTGGTGCCATCCTGGGCAGGTTGTTGTGTACTGTATAAGAAGGCAGGCTGGGCATGAGCCAGGGGAGCAAGCCAGTGAACAGTACTCCTCCATGGCCTGTGCTTCAGCTCCTGCCTCCAGGTTCCTGCCCTGAGTTCTTGCCTTGGGCTCCCTGAGAACTGTGACCCAGGAGATGTAAGCTGAATAAACCCTTTCCTCCCCAAGTTGGTGTCAGTCAGAGTGTTTTGTCACAGCAATGGAAGACAAACTAGAACAGAAATTGGTACCAGAAGAGTGGGGTATTGCTGTGACAGACCTGACCTTGGTGTTTTGGGGAAGGATTGTGGAGGCGTTTGGAACTTTGGGCTGGGAAGATCATTGAATGCCTAAAGATTGTTGCTGTGGAGCTTGGAGCAGTTTTGCTGAAGGAGTTGTAGAAGATGGAGGCCTGGCTTGTGAAGTTTCTAGTTTCAAAGGAGAGCAGAGATCATCAGGACTGTGTAATCTGTGGGTTCTGGTCAGCTGGGGCTGTGGAGAATCAGCTGTAAGTAACAAGAGACCAGAACCTGAAGTGAAACTTTTGTGGTACTGGGGCAATTGATGCTGGTTAGCTGGGGCTGAAAAATCAGCTGTAAGTAACAAGAGACCAGCATCACTGAGGTGAAATCTTCTGGGGAGAATATCTTCAAGGTCAGCACACAGAAGCTGTGACCCAGAAAGGGCCTGAGCCTCCATCTCGAGCCAGAAGCCGGACTTGGTAACGTGTAAGAGTCTCCTATATGGTTCCGGTGTTGAAATTTGAGGGGGTCACAGAGAGCAGCCGAGGCTTGGCACTGTGAGAGGTCAGGAAAGACCATTGGTGGAAGTGCACCTCGGTTGCTGTGAAGACCCCAGGATTGCAGGGGTCATGGAGAGAAGCTGAGGCTTTGCACCAGGAGAGGTCAGAAGAGACCATTGGTGAAGGTGCTGCCTCAGTTTCAGTAGCGACCCCAGCTTTTTGGAGATGCCGGTACCCTGGGACGACCACCAAGAGCAGCGGTAGGTGTAGAATGGAGTCGGCCTGGGCCTGCGAGATGAGTGTGCCACGGACGGCAGAGTCGGAGAGGGGGAGCTGCCGAGACCCTTTGGAGCCCAGAAGATCGTGAGTGAATCCCAGGTGTCCAGCCTTGAGCTACTTACTTGCTGGACTTAGGTTTGTTTGAGTGTGCCTGATTTCTTCCTTTGAAATAAGAACAGTACTTGTTTTGGATTTTAGCAGCAACCCACAGTTAAGAGAGACTTTTAAGAGACTGTGAAACTTTTAAGTGTTTGGACATTCTAAGGGACTGTGGGGCTTTTAAGTGTGTACTGTCTTAGGTTGTGATTAATGTTTACATCACTACTTTAGGGATAAGAACTGGAAAGGTGGTGTTTAATAGTGATGTGTTTTGTGTGTCAAGTTGACGAAGGGTCAATTGTGCTGGATAGCTTTTAGTGTCAACTTGAATCACCTGGGTTGAGGGAGCCTTCAATTGGGGAATTGACTCATTGGATTGGCCTGGGCTACATCTGTGGAGTATTGTCTTGTGGTACGAGCAGTTGTGGGAGGCCCAGCCCACAATGAGTGGTGCCATCCTGGGCAGGTTGTTGTGTACTGTATTAAGAAGGCAGGCTGGGCATGAGCCAGGGAGCAAGCCAGTGAACAGTGCTCCTCCATGGCCTGTGCTTCAGCTCCTGCCTCCAGGTTCCAGCCCTGAGTTTCTTGCCTTGGGCTCCCTGAGAACTGTGACCGGAGGATATAAGCTGAATAAACCCTTTCCTCCCCAAGTTGGTGTCAGTCAGAGTGTTTTGTCACAGCAATGGAAGACAAACTAGAACACCATTTTTTTGTTGTTGTTGTTTTTCTTTGAGGACTGATTGATTGATTGAGACATATAGTCCATATATATCAGGTTGGCCTGGAACTTGCTATGTAGCTGAGGATGACTTTGAAAGTCTGATTCTCCTGACTCTGCCTCCCATGCCTAGATTATAGGTATGCCACACCAGCTCTGTTTATGTAGGGATTATAAAGTGATATATGAGATTATATAGGGATATATGAGATTGAAACTAAGACTTCATGAATGCCAAGCACGCACTCTACCACTGAGCTACATCCTTGGCCTTACCTTTCTTTCTTTCTTTTTTTTTTTTTTTTTCTGTGTGTGTGTGTGTGTGTGTGTATGTTTTTGAGACAGGGTCTCCCTATAGCCCCAACTGGCCTGGAACTCACTCTGTAGACCAGGGTTGCCTTGAACTCACAGAGATCGCCTGCCTCTGCCTCCCAAGTGCTAGGATTAAAGGCGTACACCAGCGACCATGCCCAGCTGGCCTTACCTTTCATAAAATAAACTAAGACAATTAAGAATGTATTTCACCTCGGAATAATTATAGGTAGTTTGCACTGATTTTATCAAATCTTATTACAAATAAACACTTGGATGAAAACAGTAGTAATACTCAATACTCTTTACTTCTGAAAGCATGAAGATTTTTTAAAATTTGTTTGAGCTTCTCTGTTTATTCGTATTGTGTGGTCACTCTGATTCAGTAGGAAGCCACACGCTTCTCAGGCATATGCGAACACATGCTGTTCAAGTAGTCAAGTGGCCTCTGTCAATGCTTAATTTTCACCTCTCTGTGATATAAGCATGACTTTAAAGAAGTTAGTATACTGTGCACATTCTCTTACTTTCAAGGGGAATGCTGATTCATCTATGAGGAAATGGTGATACATTGTTCTGCAGAGGAGATGATTGTTAACACAAATTCAATCACTGGGGAAGAAACCTCTATATTTATGTGGCCTGTAGGCATCCCTGTAGGGCATTTCCTTCCTTGGGTTAATTGAGATAGAAAGATACAACCTAAACATGAGGACACTATTTCCTGATACATTGTTCCTCAGAGGAGGTGACTGTTAACTTGACACAATTTAAATCACTGGGGAAGAAACCTTTTAGATTTGTGTGGCCTGTAGGCATCCCTGTGGGGCATTTCCTTCCTTGGGTTAATTGAGGTAGAAAGATACAACCTAAATATGAGGGCACTATTTCCTGATCTGTGAGCATGCATCTGTTTACTCATTGATCACTGCTCTTGACTGCAGGTATCATGTAGCCATGTTTCACAAGCTGCTGCTGTGACTTCTCTGTAGTGAAGGACTGGAACCTGGAAATAGGACCTAAAGTAAACCTTTTCTCCACTACGTTGCTTCCTGTTGCTTATTATAGGAACAGAAAGAAAGAAAATTGAGACAGTAAAGATTTTCACTCTCCTCCAGTCTGATACTGTTGACTACTACACCAAATTAATCATAGCTACCTAGTTTTATTTATGGGTTGTTTTTGTTTCTGTTAGTTATTTGCCCAAAGGCTTGAAGATAAGGTATGAATGGCTACCAAGATAAAAATTTTTCAAGGTGCAATTTGAAGTTTGTTTTTCTTTTTATTTTTATTTTTATTTTTATTTATTTTTTTAAATTTTTTTAAAAATTTTTATTTATTTTTGTATGTGTATGAATGTACTGTCTGCATATATGTCTGTGCATCCATGTCGTGCAATGCCGTGGAGGTCAGAAGAGGGTGTCGGATTCCCCTGGAACTGGAGTTCTCCTGGAATTGGAGTTACAGATGGTTCTCAGCTGCCATGTGGGTGCTGGGGATTGAACCCGGGTCCTCTGTAAGAGCAGTCAGTGCTCTTAACCGTTAGGCTATCTCTACAGCCCCTGAAGTTTGTTTTTCTTTCAGTTGTTTGTTTCCTTGTTTGGGTGTTGTTGTTTTGTTGTTTTCCTTTTGTTTGCTTTCTGATATTGGTAATGTAGCCCAGAGACTAGCCCATGCTAAATATACATTCTACCACTAAGCTACCCATACGCCCATTGGGGCTTGAGAGAGGTTCAGTGCTTAAGACCACTGGATCCTCTTACAGAGAACAGAGATTCAGTTCCCAGCATCCACATGGTGGCTAAGGACCATCTATAACTCCAGTGACAGGGATCAGACACCTTCTCCTGTGTCATTGCATCACACAGGTGCACTTCCATATATTTAGGCAAACTTAAATAATTAGTGCCCTAGCAATACTGAAAGGACTTTTTTGAGTTCAGAAACAGAAAACTAAGTCCCTTAAAGCAGAATGTTAGCCCAAGGTCAAGTGAACTGAAAAAATATGTAGAACTGAGTAAAGTCATGAACAAACAGCAACTTGGGTTATTTGGTGGGAGTTGTCTCCTTCTTGTATCTATGAGAAGAAGCCTTCTCCACTGACCTCTCAGATTTCAGCAAGTAATTTTGAAGGATTTTCATTACTTTATGTAGAATACTTCTTGTGGACTTTCAGTGCGAATCCTTTCTCTCATGGTACAGCCAATGCCATGCTAGGGTTTCAAATTTGAGAGTGGTTATCAGGGAGCAAAAGCTCATCCATCCTTAAAGAACAAGGAACTTATTACATGTAGAACTTATGTGCAAAATCTCCACCAGGAAAAATGGTTGCATTCTATCTTCTGTCAGTTCTACAAGACAAAGACCTTAGCAGTCCTGGGAGATTAAAGAAAAATATTCATCTAAATAAAAAATTATTGCAAGTAATAACATGGAGAGAACATATTTTAACTTGACTTCTCAAATTTGGGAGAGAAAAACTAATTACTTTTTGAATTACTCTTTGAAATACTCATCTTAATTTGCATAGCACAATTAGAAATTATGTTTATTTTCTGGCTTTGATACTTGTCCAGCACTCACAGAATTAACACATAACTTTTCCTATGCACAAGTAAATTCTTAAGACCAAACAGAATATGACCAATCTTGTTTGAAAACAAGAAATATTTTTGTTAATTTTTCATTATCAACAGAGGGAAGTGTTAGGAAAATACACCCCAAATATGTAAATTAAAAATGTAATATTTCTGCTTTACATTAATTATTATGTAATAAGTCCACACTGAAACGTATCTAAAATGATTTGCCTGTGATCTGTTATTATGTCATTGCTGTATGTGTGTTTTTAAGATAGAGCCTAGACCAGATGAAGCTATATGTTAATTTGTGTATTTCTGTCCTTTGAAGAAAAATCACTTCAGTGTTACTAGGTTCATCATCTAACTGACTAGCATTCTAGTTTGCCTTTTGTTGTTGTGATAAGCACCATGATCAGAGGCAACTTGAGAGGGGAGGGAGTTTATTTGTCTTACAGGCTACAGTAAATAAGCAGGGAAGACACAGAAGGAATTCAAGCAGGCCTGGAGGAAGGAACTGAAGCAGAGTCCACAAAGGTAAACAGGGAAGACACCTAAAGAGAGAGTCAGGGCCACCTGTACAGAGATGGTTCCGCCCACTGTGGGCAGGACTCTCCCACATCAACTAGCAGTTAAGAAAATGCCTCAGGGTATGGCCTTGGCCCAGTGCGATCTGGACAGTTCTTCAGCTGAGGTTCCCTCTTCCCAGGTGCTCTAGTTTGTGTTGTTGACAAAATCTAATCAGCCCACCTACTATTAACCTATTTTACCTGTTTTTAATCTAGGATCTTTAGATCATACTCTGTCATTTATTTTCCTCAAAATGCCTTGTCAATGGTTTTTAAACCAACTGTACCATCTTATTTAATTATTTAGTTGTCTAAAAGTTCACTAAAAAATTTAGACATATTTTCGTCTTCTATTTGTGTCAAAATTATGCTTTTGTAGTTTAATTTTATTTGACTATAAATACCTTAGCATCCACTTTGAGACATGCCCTTGGTTCAATGTTCTTTGCTACTGTGGGACTATTTTTCTCCATTGCTGGAGACTTCTGTACAGTTCAATCACAATGGGAATACCATCATTTTACATTTCACTACTGCCAGTCTTGAGGTCAAAGAAATTTTATAGGCAATACTTTGTAATTGAGAGATCAAATGCAAGTCTTAACATGACCTGTTCTTACCAATAACAGAAGACATTGACCTTTGTTAGAACTGACATGTGAGTCAGAAAAAAATATATATTTTTGTCACAGAATGACTTATATCTCTTAATTCTTCTCTTCATTTCATACTTTGTGGTTCCTTTGACTGATATTTATTGTGAAGTTATGAAGATTTCAAATAAGAATTTTTGGAGTAAAAATTGGAACATAAGCATAAATGTGTGTGTGTGTATGTGTGTGTGCACAGCCATTGCTTTTGTGCAATGACTTGAATAAATATGGAATTTTAGCCCTAATTATTGATATTTTTATCAATATTTTCTCTTGATTTGTGTTTCAAATGAATGCAATACACTTTGATTTCACATTATTAATTTATTTATGCTCACAGTGGGTTTGCATGCAACAATATGCATGGGGAAGTCAGAAAAGAACTTGTGTAAGTTGATTCTCTTCTTCCACCATGCAGGTTCTGGGGATCTACCTCAAGTCTTCAGGCTTGGCAACAAGTGGCCATGGGCCAATCTGAACAGTTCTTCAGCTAAACTTCTCTCTTCCCAGATGACTCCACTGAGCCATTCCGCCAGACCACACATTAAAAAAAAAAAAAATCAAATTCTAAGAAAAGAAAATGAATGTTACAGACTTCTATGGACTTTTACCTTTGCCACCTGACAATCTGTTAATGGGAAAAAAAAAAAAACTGAGATGACCCTGTTCCTTCAGCACATTACAACAAGGTCAATTATTATTATTAATATGACAGTTAACCTTGCTTCTCACAGATCCCCATAGCAACAGTGCATAATTAAGCTTTATAATTAATTGCTTCTTTCTCATCTGGTGCAGAATGCTGTGGATGAGTGGAAGTTCCCTTCCCCATTGTCTGGCTTGTATTAGAGTTCTCACTGAATACCTGGGGTCTACCAAAGAGCCATCAGGTTGAGTGTTCTCTATAGAAAAGAGAACTCCAGCCAGGCTCCTTGAGATACAAACAAGAACAGAGGCATAAGCTGCAGATGGGATGCTCAGCTCACCCTACTGCTATTGTTACCTTTCTCATTATTTTAAACCACATATCCCAAAATAGCTTCTGGCATGCTGTCTTTAGCGCATAAACTCAGCATGGGGAATATTGCCTTTATTATTATTCTCTGTCACTCCGATGCTTTCAAAAGGGAAAAAGGAAAAAAAAAAAAAAAGGAAGAAGAGAAGTAGACAGATATGGCCAAGCCTGTCAGTTGAGGACTGTAAAAATGAGGTTGCATGCCTGTGGCCAGTTCTCAGGAACAAGCACTCCACTTACCTAGCACTCAGCATGTGAAGGTGCTGATCCAAGACAAGGTTAAGCAAGCTGAAAAACATGCCCAAACCTATAAACTGAAACATCTGAATTCTTAGATGCTTAGGATCTTTATCATCTGAGAAAAAAAAAAAAAAACCCAGGTGGAAGGGTGGGATTTGTCTAGACAGGTATTTAAAAATAACTATTGTAACATACCTTCTAAGCCCCCTTTCCTGATGTAAAATTTAAGTTGTCATACAACTTCTGAGAAAATGTCCATTGCTCTCAATTTCTTGGCCACTCATCAAGGCAGACATGCAGGGTAAACTCCTACACTAACAAACCTTTGAATGGCCTTTCCTTTATTTTCATTTAAAACTTCTTGGTGGGAGCTGAGCATACCCAGAGTCATTCATACCAGTCAATTTAAATTTTTAAACATGCTCCATGAACTTAGCTAAACCTGCCCCCAAAGTGTCTGCTATCTTCTAAAATTGTAATCTTAAAGTGAGCGTGCTTAGGACAGTACTCCTGACTGAGCATGCTTAGGAATGCAGATCCTGAAATAGGTTCCTATTTGAATATGTATGACCTCCTTCCTATAAAAGCCATGCATGAGGCTGGAGAGATGGCTTAGTGGATAAAAGCACTGACTGCTCTTGCAGAGGACTCCAGTTCAATCCCCAGCCCCTATTGATGGATCAGCATCTCCAGCTCCAACACTCACTTTTGACCTTACTGGGCATTGCAGGACATGAGTTCACTTACACACATGAAGCCAATATACCATACACATAAGTTAAAAAAATAGATTTAAAAAAAGAAGAAAAAAAAACAAAAAGCTATGCACATGCTTGCTTTGTTCAAGGAAGGCTTTGCTTTGGAAATAACTTCAATGCTGTCCTTGTGTGTTTCAAGTCATAAATCTTTCTCCTCTCTTTTCTACGTGGCTGAGCTAGTTATGGCTTTACATTGACCAAGAAACACAGAACATCATGTTCAGTTTCAAATCTAGTCAAGGATCCAAGTACCATGGGCATCTGGTGGTTTTATACTGAGGTAAGTTTATGCTTCCTTGCTAAACTGAAAGATTTTCTAAAAAATAAAATCATTAAGAAGTAATTATCAAATTATTCAAATATTTTCCTTGTGCATAAGATAGATCCACGTTTCATTTTCTATCACTCGTTCTTATGGAGAGAAGAGAGCTATTTCACCCTGACAGGGATAGTCCTCTCTCTCACTCACACTCCTTCCTGAATCTCATTTTTATCAGTGTTCTTTTAGATCTGAATTCCAGGGTAGAAGTACTTTTTACTTAGCACATTGACAATTCTCCATTTTTTCTTGTCTCTTCTCTCTGAATTACCACTCTCAAGTTGCTCCTTGGGGCTATATTGATTAAGTGGACTGCCACTGACTTTAGTGCTATTTTCTACTAATCTACTAGCTTGTTTGTTTCATTTTGTTGTTAAAGACACCGTGTGTCCAGGATTGAAACTCAAGCATAGAAGTATCATTGAGCTTGGAAATTCCTTCTGTTCATTCCATGTTTTCTTCTGATAGAATATTCTTTCAGCATACCTTTCATACTTACACACACATGCACACAAAGCATATGTATATATACACACATATATATACATATATATACATGTGCACAAAGTGTATGCATATATATACATACATATATATACATACATATTTGAAAATACACTATACTTGTATCTGAAATGCATACAAATAGTTTGTTAATTGTTTAACCTTATTCTTACTCTTTTTTATCAATTATTCTTACTCTTTTTTTAATCATATTTTGAGTATATATATATATATATATATCAGGACTCTGCTACATAGAATTCTATGTGTAACATATGCCTAGAATATATGGTATACATTACATTAGGAATTAGTCTCTGGTTGTGTTCAGTGTTTTCCTACTATACACAAGCTACAATGACCATCTTAGGGAGCACTACATGAATCTCACCCATATTCTCTGATAAACATATTGTTTCTTAGAAACAAGAACTTAATTTTATTACCTTATGTAACAAGCTACAACTGCAAATATTCCAGAATTGATCGAGGGGTCTTGTTTCTCATGAAGTTCCCACATTGACTAATTACTCAGCTTTCTAATTGTTGTCAGTGATATCTCTATATGTAAATGTACTTTTTCTTTCATTTTCTACCTTGGATATTAGTGAGCAAAAATACTTTCATATCCACTAGTTTTTCAGGTTTTTCCTTCTCTGACTTGTCTTCCTAACCTTAGCTCATTTTTCTATTGATTTTTCTAATCAGATATGAGCGTTCCACGTCTGGCATGGATGCTACTTACTAGTTGCTTTGTTTCAGGTTCTTCAATATATTTACCATGTCTAAAACAATTGTTCAATTTTGTGGGATTTTTAAGCTTGCTTTTCACAGGTTTCTAATTCTTACTGGGACTGCAGTCTATGATGCTGCCCGCTTTCCAGTTTTCAAACGCAGCCACATTTTGCTGTCCAGTTCCGCATTAAGAATCTTGGAAATGCAGATCCTCCTTATGGTTTTCACAATATTCTCTTCAGTGTATATATGTCTGTGATGGTTAATCTTGTCAACTTGATTGGATTTAGAACTATCTTGTAAACAAACCTCTAGGGATGGTCATGTGGGAGTTTGTAGACTGTGTTAAGTGATGTGAGTGTCCTTATTCCATGGTCAGGAGTCCTAGGCTCAATAAAATATAGTGAGTGAGCAGAATGCCAGGATTCAGCACTCTCTACTCACTAACATGGAGGTGTCATGACCGGCTGCATCATGGTTCCTTCCCTCTGGCTTCACAGTCAAGATGGACTGCATCCTCAATATGTGAACCAAATTCCATAAGCAGTTTTGTCGAATTTTTTCAGAACACTAAGAAAAGCAGAGAAGATAGAAAATTGGTGTCAAGAAGTACTGCTATTGTTGTGATAAAGCTAGGTGGTTCAAAGCCTTTGGAAGTGGCTTTCGGGAAGAATGTGGGCTAGAAAAGTAGAATGTTGTGTGCTTAAAGAACCATTCTAGTGGGCATTTGGAAGACTGGATGCCTGGAGAAAAGCAGACAGTGAAATGATTCTGCCTCATGAGGTTTCAAAGGGAACAAGTCTCTAACAGGAAATGGACTAGAAGACATGTGATAGTCTGGCAAAAAAATCTTGCAGTATCAAGGCCCATGACCTGAGAACTTGTGTGAAACTAAATTCAGGAGTAATGAGTTAATTTGTTTGGATGTTTCAAGACAGGATGGCATTCGGGCAGTGGCGTGGCTAACCTTACTACTGTCATCCAAGTCTATAGTAAGTGATAGCAAAAGTGGAATGGAAATATGTGGAAAATGAGCAGTTTATCAAAGAAAAGAGCATGAATTCAACCTTGCAGACAAGGCAAGTATAATTTCTAGGGCGATTAATATCATTTAAAAGAAACCTGTCCTTTTGCATAGGATCGGCAGCAAAGGTATCTTAAAGGTAAGATCCTGCCCATCAAAGTTTCCATCTTGTGAAAATACAAACACATTTGAAAGAAAAAAAAAAAAAAAACTAAACTGAGAATACCTCCAAAAGCATTCCTACTCTCTGGAAAGCAACTTCTTGGAGGAGTGTATCCCTGGAGTCAGCATACAGAAGCTGCAATCACTGTGGCCAAAGAGGCCAGACTCAGTCCTGAGCTGGGAGTAGAATTTGTCAACAAGATCCACACAATACTGGTTTTAGAGGCTTCAAAGACATAGCATTCAGGAGTTATGGAGTTTTGAACCATGGTTCTCGAGAGCTGCTATGGCCAGGAAATGTGTGGGAGGACACATCTTTGGAAGGAGGTCCTGAAAGGACACTGCGTAAAGCTCTGACAGTGAAGACTAAGCTAGAATAATTCTCAAGGACAGTAGAGATGTGAGAACCATGCAATTTCCGCTGAGAGAAGGTGTTGTCCTGGAGCGGGGCTGGACCTGGAGAGAACCTTCATGTGCCGAGGTGATAGAGTTGGAGGAACAGGGTATCACCTAAGCCCTTCAGAACCCAAATGATTCTGTCACAAGCTCCAGAGATAGGACACAGATCTATAGGATTTGTTCTTTTGTCCTGCTGGTTTTAGTTTTACTTTCATCTAGCATGAAACTTTAGGGGTAGGATGTTATGATTGAAAGTGATGTGTGAGGCATAAAGTTGATAGCTTCACATCAATAATTCATAAAGTCCAGAGTTCTCATGTACAGCCAGTCAGTTCCTACTCACATCTTCCTCCATTCTAGGTAGTGCACCCCCACAAGAGTGTACGTTCCTTAGACACTGTAAATTTACATCAGCGCATCGTCATTTCAGCCCATGGTTTACATTAGCCTCCTCAGCACATTCTGTATTTTATTATGGCAAATAGTCATCACCAGTTGGTATTTTTTATTTACATTCAAGTCAGTGGATTTGTTTTCCTTTTCAACCATTTAATATATTAATCATATTGCATTTTGCATTCAAATATACTTGAGGTTGCTTTTAGATTTTTGCATAAATAGGAAATATCGGTTTCGGAAAATATCATTTATGGCTAAATGACAATTAATGAGCTCATACTTAAGGAAATTCTTTTCTTTTATACTACAGATGTCTATTTCCAAAGAAGTATTATCAAAGAGTTGTACTGCGACAAATATCATATTAATGCGTGTCTTCAGGGTGTGTAAGCTTATAGCATTTACAGCTGGGAATAGGAGTAGTGTCCTTGTCTAATATGTAAGGTCACTTGGGTTCCCAAAAAGATTTGATTAAACTATGGGAAATTGTAGAACATTATCTGAGTAGTTTATTAAGTAGTGTGAAAAATACTTCCAAAGGTTCTCACTGAAATCTGCATCATCCATTAGTTTCATTATATATCTATATATCTTGTATTAGTTATGTTTCTCATTACTGTGATCAAAAAGTTGACAATAAACTTAAGAGAGAAAGGTATTCGCCTTTAATCCTAGCACTTGGGAGGCAGAGGCAGGCGGATCTTTGTGATTTCAAGGCCAGCCTGGTCTACAGAGTGAGTTCCAGGACAGCTGGGGCTACAGGGAGACCTGTTCCCCTCAAAAGACAAAAAAAAAAAAAAAAGAGAGAAAGGTATTCAGCTATTATTTCCTTCTTCCCTTTTGATCCATTCTGGGTCCTCAATCCATGGAATTGGTACTGCCCACATTTAAGTAATATATACTCTGTATCAGTATATTTCTTTGGAAATTCTCTTAATAGTCTACCCAACTCTGTGGATTACTACTGCCCTAGGTGTTTCTTAAGCCAACGAGAGAGACAAGATTTATCTTCATAAGGTCACCCCTTATCAGCTTGACCCTCAAAGCCTTCACTTTAAACAATCACTTTAAGTCATTTGCATTAAAAAATAGATTTGCTGCATAATGAAAGAAGTATTTAGTCCATCTCTAAACGTTCCCAAGGAGTAACAGCTTTATTAAGTCTAATCTCAGTTGTTCGTTGTGGGACCTAAGGTAATCTTTTTACTGTAAGACCCCGTCAAATAAAAAACCTTCCAACAATGGCATAGAGTGATATTATCATGGCTACAACAGGCTTGGTTTGCCACACCCCTATAGTTCTGTTCCCACATCCATGTAGTCTCTCTCGTGGCTTATCTCTACCTTCAGTTCCCTTGAGTGAGCATTCCACATTCAGCTGTCTACATTATCCTGGGATCTCCACTGCAGTGGAAGCTTTGTCTTCACTTCTTCATGCCCTGAGTATTCTGGAGCTTCATACAAACGATCCAATCCTCCTACACCCTTTCTGGCCTCGCTGGCTTTCTCAAGCCTTGATGCAAGCCTCTACACTCTGTTAGTCTCACAATTTGTATGCCTGCAAAGCCATCTATCATTTCAAGATTTAGCTTCCCCGCCTCCAAGATCACAGCGTTAGTGGTCTCTATGGGTTATCACAGCCAAACTTGAAAACCCATGCTCTCTACTTGATTATTACATGAATTGTCTTTAGCCTAATTACTGGTGGAATCATTGATCCTGTCTGACACTTTGTGAGCCTGGTCTGTAATGTTGGCCTTTCTGTCATCATTCTGATCTTTGGAATATTTCTCATTACAGTACTCTAGGGCTGCTCTGGGCTACAGGTCCAAACTCTCCCATATTCCTCCTACAAAACAGTTTCAAAGGACTATGAACCACATGGTGGAGTTTATCAGAATAATTAGCCCAGTTCTTTGCACCAGTTTTCTATATATTGATTGCTTTTCTCATCCCTGTGTCCAAATACTTCAATGAAAAACTTCACAGAGGAGAGATGATTTATTTGGGGTCACGTCTGAGGGGATATAGTGCATAATGTTAGAAAAAGTATGATGTTGAGAACTGCTTGTAGCTTTGACCATGAAAGCATGAGACAGCTGCTTGCAACTTAGTGAACAAGGAAACAGAGCAAAGGTAATGTGAGTTTCAGACAGCTTTCTATTTTCCTTTTTCATTCATCAGTATTCAAAGCCATTGCTAATGCTTCTCATATCCAGAGTTATTCCAGTCTAAATTGTTCCTCTCTGGAAATATCTTCAAAGACATGCCCAAAATTGTGCCTCAGTAATGCCCTAAGTTATTTTTTAAATAACATGTTTGAACGTTTTGCTTATTTGTGTGTACACCACATGTATGCAGTACCTGTGGAGGGAAGAAGAGGGTGTTGGATTGCTTGTAACTTGAATTACAGTTGGTTGCTATCATATGAGTAACTGTATCTGAGTCCCCTGGAAGAACAGCAAGTGTTCTTAACTTCTGGAATATTTTCCAGTCCCACTAAGTGTTTCTTAAACCAATCAAGTTGACAATCAAAATTCTCTGTCATAGCTCTTGTTGGGCAATACATAAATAATTATGATAGAAATAACTATCATCTAAGTTTAATTTATTCACTTGATTGATACATAATATTTGTACGTATTTATAACTCATAATATTTAGATTCATATCAGGTAGTGACAAACTGATTAATTAACATATCTCTCACCTTAATATTTTGTCATATTTATAATGAGAGTATTTAGTAGTTGTTATCTATTTCAAGGTGTATAATGAATTATTATTATACTAGCTTTGTTAATCTATAGAATGCTGTAACTTATTCCTTCCATATATCTGCATGATATCTCCTCAGATACTCTCCCAGACTCTGAGAACCACTATTATACGGTCACCTCCAGCTAAATCAACATTTTTAGGTTGCACTTTTAAATGGGATTTATTGCGTGTTTCTTTTTTTTCTGGTATTATTGAGACAGGGTCTCCCTGTAGTCCCAGCTGGCCTGAGCTCGCTCTGTAGACCAAGCTGTCCTGAACTCACAGAAATCCACCTGCCTCTGCCTCCCAAATGCTAGGATTAAAAGCATGTGCCACCATGCCCAGCTTATTGTGTTCCTTCCTTGCCTGTTTCACCTATCCTAATGACTTCCAGGTTGATCAATATTATTATTATTGCATAAGTTTTTATGGGGCAACTCTAGTCCACTGTGCATTCAAATCACATCTCTATGCATGTCTCTTTTGTCAAATTTTTGGTTTTGCTGCCTACATATTTGGCATTAGTATCAAAGGAATTTTGTTGTCTCAATGATATGAAGC
>VZQC01006536.1:499685-573795 GCA_009823505.1 Rhizomys pruinosus
AGTCATTCACTCATGTATTGTAGAATTTTTTATAAAACATATCAGAAGTTTAGTGCCTGAAGAATACGAAGCATATGAAATCAGAAATGGATCAAAAGAAAAAGTCGCTAGGCTTGGAACATAATACATTATCAGATACAGTAAAATACTAATTAACTTGAACTTGGCGTCAGAAAGAAAAAGATGGGAAAATATCTAAAATGTTTACTTGAGAAACAGATAGCCTTTAAGAAGTTTTTTTTGGTATATTTTTAATGATGGTCCTTGATCAAGGTGTGTCTTACACTGTATTTTCTCCCACCTAGTAGCTTGTTTAGTGATTCTCTTTACATTTTCTTTCACAGAAGATACTTATATTTCTGCTTATTAGTTATTTCTTCCAGTAATTATTCCTTTGGTGTTACATCTAGAAGATTTACAAAGTTATGTAGGTATTCTTCTGTGTTATCTTCTAGTAGTTTGTGACCGCATATTTTTAAACTATATAATACACTGAGTTAAGTTTACAAAATATATGTTTTTGTCAAGGATTCGTGATTTGTTCTGTGCTATTGACATTTGTTTTGCATGTCGGTGTACAATTATTATTGCATCATTTATTGAAAACATGGATTCCACGTGACAGTATTGACTTTGCTCCTTGTCAAAAATTGATTGTGGCAAGGAGCGTTACAGCCGCCTGGTCTAGATAATCGGGTGGGTATGGGACAAACAAAAAAAATGTTGCATACAGTAGAAGTGGCACATGTCAAATCCTCATCATTGTCAAGGCTTTGTGTCATCTATTCAACTTTGCTCTACTTACTTAACAGTAATTGGCTCTTCTAGGGCTTTTGTCCCACCATATAAACTTTTCAATCAGTTTATGTATATCCATAAAATAACTTGTTCGAGCTCGCTTTTCTTTCCTTACCTTCTATTTTTTTCATCTTTCTTTTATTGCTTTCTAACCTAGGTTAACCTGAAACTTACTATGTAGCGCTTGAACTTATGTTAATTTATCTCTCTATATCCTGGGTGGTGGAATTTCAGGCATATGTCCCCATGTACAACTTTAAGTTTCCTTATTCATTTTTTAAATTTTATTATATATATTTTTTGTATGAGATTATCAAATCTAGACCCGTGTCCCCCACCATATCCCCAACCCCACCAGAGCTCATGTATTCTGCCAAATATGCTTTTCATCTCCTTCTCAGTCTTTCTCAAAATTCTCCATGTGGACGTTGACTGTTTTGAGCAGAAGTTCACTGTTTCAGTCAGTTCTTTGATGCAGTCCTTTCTGTTGTTTTATTGTTTCCAATATGCCTGACTCCCAACTGCTTTGGACAAAAGCTCAAGGGGCCATGCACAGGAAATAATTACAATTGGGTAATTGGTACTAGCATCCACAGATGAGGATACAATTCTTCATTTGTTTTTTTCTGGGACTGTGTTACTTCACTCAGCATGGATGTCCTCTAGCTCCAGCCATTTCCCTGTCAAATCTCATGATGTCAGTCTTTCTTTACTGCTGCATAGAACTCCATTGTGGGGGCTGGAGAGATGGCCCTAGCAGTTAAGAGCGCCGACCGCTTCTTACAGAGGACCGGGTTCGATCCCAGCACCCACATGAGCGGCAAGAACCGTCTGAAACTCCAATTCTCAGGAGAACTCCAGTTCCAGGGGAATCCCAGACCTCTCTGACTCTCTGCGGCAATTGCACGACACGGGTGCACAACTTGCATGCAGATAGTACATCCATACACATACAGAAATAAATAAAATTAAAAAAAAAAAGAACTCCATTGTGTAGATGTAACATTTTCTCTATCTCCTGTCAGTTGAGGGGCATTTGGTTGGTTCCAGCTCCTTGCTTATTGTGAAGAGAGCTGCAATAAACATGGTTTGGCATGTATCTCGGCAATTGTGGGGGTGAGTCTTGTGGGTACATGCCCAGGAACTGGTATGGCTGGAGTCTGGTGGAAGTTCATTCCAAGTCTCCAAAGGTTCTCCACACTGCTTTCCATAGTGGCTGTAATGAGTTTACATTCCCACCAGCAGTGGATGAGTGTTGTTCCCCTTTCCCCACAAGCCCCTTCCCTCTCCAGCACTTGGTATCATTTGTTTTCTTGATCCAGCCAGTCTTATTGGAGTAAGATGATATCTTAAAGTGGTTTAATTTGCATTTTCCTTAATGATTAGTGATGTTGAACACTTTTAAGATGTTTCTCAGCATCTCTAATTCCTCACTTGTGAAGATCTCTTTTCAGCTCTTTGCTCCATCTATTGAGTGGGTTCATTTGTTTTCTTTCTTCTTTTGTTTTTTTGAGTAGTTCATATATTATGGAAATCAATGCTTTGTCAAGATGTTTTCTGCGGTGAAGGTTTCCTCCCACTCTGTGGCGTTTCTCTTCACTTCCTTGATTTGATGTTACTTTGGAAGTACAGAAGCTTTTGAGTTTTAATGAGGTCCATTTGTCAATTGTCGATCTTTAATTCTTGCTCAGCGCTGTCCTGATTTAGGATGTTTTTCCTATGCCTATGTCTGTAGTCTGCTGCCAAATTTTTTCTTTATCAACCTTCAGAGTTTGGGGTTTCCCATTGAGGTCTTTAAATCCATCTGGAGTGATTTTGTACAGGGTGAGAGGTAGGGGTTTTTAATTTCATTCTTCTACAAGTGGTGATCCAGTTTTGCCAATGCACTTGCTGAAGATGCTGTCTTTTCTCCATTGTTGTCTTCTTGGGCCCTTGTCAAATATGAGATAGCTGAAGTTGTATGTGCTCAAGTTTGGATCTCCAGTTTTGTTCAATTGGGTCAAGAGGTCTGTTTTTGTGCCAGTACCAGGCTGTTTTTATATACTATAGCCCAGTAATATGGTTTGAAATCTGGTATAGGAGCCCCCCTGTAATTGCTCTTTTCACTCAGGTTGTTTTGGCTATTCAGGGTCTTTTGTTTTTCCAAATGAATTAAGGACTTTTTTTTCCCAACCTGTGAAGAAACTCTGGGGATTTTTTAATTGGGATTGCATTAAATCTATGTAAGAGTTTGGGTAGAATGGACATTTTTACTATGTTAATTTTCCTACTCATGAGCATTGGAAGGTTTTCCCATGCATTCTTCAATTTCTTTCTTTAAGAGTTTAAAATTTTGTTGTAGAGATTTTTGGTGTCCTTTGGTTAGGTTTGTTGTCTAGGTATTTTATTGTTTTGAGGCTATTGTGAATGGGAAGTTCTCCTTGAATTTTTTCTCCAGTTGCTTGTTGTTTGTAAAGAAAGGCTAAGGATTTTTTCAGGTTAATTTTGTTTCCTGCCACTTTGCTGAAGCTGTTAATGTGGTTTTCTAGGAGATTTCTGGTGGAGTTTTTAGCATCCCTTAAGTAAACAATCATTCATCAGCAAATAGGGATAGCTTGACTTCTTTTTTCCAATTAGTACTCCTTTAAATTTTCCTTTTCTTGCTTATTGCTCTAGCAATGTTTCAACCACTATATTGAAGAGAAGTGCTGACAGGGGGCAGCCCCTTGCCAATTCCTGCCCCCTTTAAAGTGAATATTTCTGTCATTTTTTCCCATTAGGAATGATATTGGCTGTGGGTTTCCTGTATATGGCTTTGATTACAGGGAGAATGATCTCTCCAATCCAATTCCCTCTAGGACTTTAAGCAATGAAATGATGCTGGATTTTGGTCAAAGTGCTTTTTTTGCCATTTGTAATTATGATGATGATGATTGTTCCTTTTTCCATTGATTAATCTTAATCTGTTTGGGAAGAGCAGATATCTTGAGAATTCTATTTTCCTATCTTTAATATGAAGTATCTCTTACTGAGTTCTTCCTTGATATGATCCACTAGAATGTTATGTTTTTTTCTCATATAAAATTTAGGCTTGTTTAATTTCAGTCGTGTTTCTAATTTCAAATTTTACTTTTCTATTGACTTATGTTGGAAAGCAATTAACTTGCACATGTTAACATAGTATTCTGTGACCATTTTCATAACTGAAAATTCATTTCTGGGAATTTTTGTATTTTTCTTGAATGCCTGGTTTGGTGGGGCAGTTCTGGCTTTATACATAAACAGTGAGCTACTTAGTATCCATGCTGCTTTATTTTCAGGAAGCAGAATTGCTAAAATTTATTATTTTTGTTGGATTTTTCCCTACATAACTTATTCCTGGTTTGATTTCTTTTTTAGTTATTAATGTCCTATGTTAATTTGTTGCAGAAGTTGTAGGTCGTAATGCCGCGAATAAGAGGGGCGTCGGAACCTGTGCTCTGATGAGTAGATTTGGCCGCTTGGCTGGATTAACGTTAGATCGCTCCACCTGATCTTCAGCGAATTTCAATGAAATAATTAAAATCTTCTTAATATAAAAACTATTAACCATCATGAATCTTGTCTCATCTCTGTTGGAAGAATTTTTTATTTTTATATTAAGTATACTTACTATGTATATCATGTTACTGTTCTATAAAGGGCCTATTCTGAACTTGAATATCCTGGAACGAGTAAGTTAGCATGTGTCGGAGCGTCTCTCAGATTTAGTAACCTTCGAGGATATCCCTCAGCTGATTATGCATATTCGAATAGATAGCGATTTTTTCGTTTCAAGATGTGCATTGTTGTCTCATGAAATTTGTAACTGGAGAATTGCAAAATCATCTCTGTCCTTGGGTGAGGTGGCAGTAAGGTTAAGGACATCTAAACTAGAGCACTTTCTGGAACATAGAACCAGAGTCCAGAAGAAAGGTTAAGTGGGCTTTTAATGAAACCAAAGCTCTGGAATAGGGTAGATTGCCTTGCAGGAAGGAACAAGACTAGATGGGAAAGTGGAAAGTTGAATAGGATCAAAATAACTTGTATGAAATTCCTGAAATACAAAGAAAAACTATTATTAAAAAATAAGTGTCAAATAGATGAAGTGGGAAGAACAATGAACTGTAGGCTTGGAGTTTTTGCTTATGGCTGTTTTTATTGAGAGAGAAGAGGAGAGAGAGAGAGAGAGAGAGAGAGAGAGAGACGAGAGAGAGAATAAACTGTCATTCTGTCTAGTAGTATGTAAGCCTGAGACTGGAGAACTTTACTCTGTGTCCTAAACCAACTGTGTTTGTTGGATTTACCCTTGCAGTTAGTTAAATGCTATTCTATGAGTCCCAAAATCCACCATGGGTGTTTGAGACAAGAACTAACTCACAAATAAACTTATTTCTACAAGTTTACCTCTTGGCTTTCATTGGTTTGGAGCCACGAAGGAAAGCTAATTACATTTATTGTCATCAATTTCCCTTTAGCTCTGTGACTAGTTGAAATACATTTCATTGGTAACATCTTAAAGGTTTATTTATTTTTTTTTTAATTTTTTTTTTATTATTTTTATTTATTCGGTATGTGATGAATGTACTGTCCAAATGCAGGTCTGTGCACCCAGTGTCGTGTAATGCCGCGGGAGGTCAGAAGAGGGTCACGGATTCCCCTGGAACTGGACGTTCTCCTGGAACTGGAGGTTTCAGAGGCTTCTGCCGACTTGGGTGCATGGGGATACGAGCCCGGGCTCTACAAGAGGTCGCGCTCTTAACCGCTAGGACCTCTCTCTCTCCAGCCCCTAATAATTTATTTTATGTTTTTTTGTTGTTTGCTTTTGTATACACCACATGATGTCCCCAGAGCCAGAAGAGGGCACTGACCCCTGGAATGACCTTACAGTGATGGGTAGTTGCTGGGAACTGAACCCCAGTCTTCTGCAGGAACACCCAGGGCTCTTAGTGACTGAGCCATCCCCTCAGTCCCAGCCATTGGTGAATCTTTAACAGTTACAAACCCCAAGCTGCTGCTCAGGTTTGTTCTTATCCAAGTAGTGACAAATACAAACTCTTTGCTGAGCTGCTAGCATGTCAGTTTTAAACTGCCTGTTTTAGAGGTTCTGCATCTTTTCCCATTTCCCAGATTCCTTGTTTGTCCCTAAATTAGTCGATTTTATCTAAAATATCAAATTTATGGGCATAAAAGTTATCATAAAGTTCTTTTAAGGCATTGTTAATATCACTGACTCCTGTCCCTATGTTTATTTATGATACTGTTACTTTGCATTTTTTCCTTTAATCTTTTTTTTTTTTTTTTTTTGCTATTTTTGAGACGGGGTCTTCCTGTAGCCCCAGCTGTCCTGGAATTCACTCTGTAGACCAGGCTGGCCTTGAACTCACAAAGACCCGCCTGCCTCTGCCTCTGCCTCCCAAGTGCTAGGATTAAAGGCGTGCGCCACCATGCCCAGCTTTTCCTTTTAATTCTTACATGAGGTTTATTCATTTTCACTTATCCATTCATGGGATGATGTCAATTTTAAATTTCATTGGTGTTTCCTTTAATTTCTGTCATTTATTTTCTGCTTTTTTGAACTTATTTGACCTTCTTTTATCATTTTCAAAGGTGGAAGATTAAAGGATTGATTTTATGTATCTTTTGATATACACGCTTAATGCCATGAATTTTTAAAGTACTACTTTAGCTTTGAAGTTCAAATTATGATACATTCTATTGTCCTTTCTATTTTCTTCAAAATATTGTAAAATTTCTCTAAGTTTCTTCTTTGATTCTGTGTTCTTTAAACCTATTCAAAGCTTGGTACATTGAATGGCGGTGTTTAAAGAATCCACATTATTTATTATTTTTATTTTTTGCGTATGAGTGTATTGCCTGCAGGTATGTAAGTGCACCCATGTCGTGCAATGCCCACGGAGGTCAGAAGGGGGCGTTGGATTCCCTGAAACTGGAGTTTCTAATGGTTGTTAGCTGCAATGTCGGTGCTGGGATTTGAACCCAGATCCTCTGTAAGAGCAGCCAGTGCTGTTGAGCCATCTCTCCACCTCCAGAATGGCAGGTTTAAAAAAAAGTGTGTGTGTGTGTGTGTGTGTGTGTGTGTGTGTATCTGTCTGTCTGTCTGTCTCTCACGTGTGTACATGTGGAGGTTAAACTATCCTCTGCACCTTCAGTTACAAAAACCATGAACCTCCTGGCCCAGTTGCTAGAGGACTGAACTCAAGTCCTCTGGAAGAGCACCATATCCTCTTAACCACTGAGTCAGCTCTCCAGCCTCTGAATGTAGTTTTCATATCACCCAGGGCAAGGATACAAATTTTCAGTTGTGCAAAATGAATGAATCTAGAAACACATTGTGTATTTTAGGAATGTAGGTGACAATGCTCTATTGTTTATTTGAAAAACTCTAAGTATTCCCAAAAAAACACAGTGGTAACTCTGTCAAGTGATGTGTGTGTTAATTAGCTTGCTTTTAATAAATTCACAGCTTTATTATTTTAACTTAGCTATATCCAAAACAACAACTTAAAATAATTTTTTTGGTCATAGTTTCAGAGGATTCAGCCCACTGTCACTTCAGTCCAAAATTTTGGGTTCTATTGGGGCTGAACTTCATATTGTAGAGGCTTTTGGGTGATAGGGCTGCCCACCAGATGGCCAGCAAGAAATAGAGGGAGAGGAATGAGGAGGGAAGAGAGAGTGGAATGGGGACGGAGAGAACCTCAGGACAAGATACAACCTCCCTAAGGAGCTATCCTTAGGAATATACTTCCTAGAGCTATATATTCCTCTGAAAGTATACAAAACCTCACCAAATAATATTGCAAGCTAGAGAATCCCTAATGCCAGAACCTGTGGGAAGTATTTCACATTTAAACCATAAGAACAGCATATGTGTATGCAAAATCAGCACATTAGTCTATAAACCATAATTTATTTCTGTACATATGTGTGCATGTATAGATATACATATATACCATTTTTTTAATTTTATTTATTTATTTTTATTTATTTCTGTATGTGTATGAATGTACTGTCTGCATGTAAGTTTGTGCACCCGTGTCGTGCAATGCCGCGGAGGTCAGAAGAGGGTGTCAGAGTCCCCTGGAACTGGAGTTCTCCTGGAATTGGAGTCTCAGACGGTTCTTGGCCACCATGTGGGTGCTGGGGATTGAACCCGGGTCCTCTGTAAGAGTGGTCGGCTCTCTTAACCACTAGGCCATCTCTCCAGCCCCCATATATACCATTTTTAAAATCACAAAGAGTGCAGATCTACTAAGTTATAATTAGAATCTACAATGTCATACAGTTTTTTTCGATCTTACTTTAAGAGAACATGAGCTTCAGGAGAACCCCTAAACCCCAAACTCAAGACAGTTGTCTGAGCATGACTCCAGCTGCTATTGCTTGCTATCTTGAGTGGCCATATGGATCTGCAGTTTCAGTTCTCTGTGCTACAGTTTCTGCTTCTATAAAATGGGGCTCATGTTGTCATAAATTTGTTGTTTATGTCCATATGCTTATGAGTCTCCTACCCTGGCTCTTACAATCTTTCTGCCCCCTCTTCTGCAATGGTCCCTGAGCCCTGGGTGGTTCAAGTTTATGTAGGAGTCCTGTCCAAGGACCCACACTCTGGAGACTTCTCTAAGCTTTTGTGGCCTTTTTGTTCAACACCCTCTGCTTCATGAGGAAGCTTCATTGATGAATTATTAAGAGATACATTAGTATTATCTCTACCCCTTGTTCTACTAGGTTTCATAAGTGTTAGGTTTAGAAGTTCCCTTTCAGATATGTCACTTAGGGTTGGGCATATCACAGACACTTATTCTCTGTGTGTGAGTAGTTGTGGAACTCTGTAAAAGTCTTGGTCTATTGCAAAATAAGCTTCCTTGATGAGTGGTAGGCATACTTGTTTGTAAATATGAAGATCCATATTTAGCACATATAAGAATTTATATTCATCTAGGGATGAATATAATTCAGTCTTAGGGCTTTCTCTAATATCTGGCCTCCCCAGCCATGAATACTTGGCTATATTTACAGTGTCACACATGAGTTCCCTCCCATTGACTTGGCTTTAAGACCAATTAGAGAGCTGTTGATTACACCCAAAATAAAAGTGTCACTATTGCACCAATATAGTTTGCTATGGCAGTCATTGTTGTGGTTTTTAATCTTTAAACTTGGGTTGAACCATTAATTGATTTTCTCCCTTAGCACCTTGCACAGTGTCCTCCAAATCTATGAGAACTCGTCTTCAAGGAGGTGGTATCCATGTCAGTTCCAGCTCCGTTGCTCAAGTCCTGTGTCTGAAGTATGCCCTGTCTTCAAGAATAGGGTCTTATACCTTCAAGTTCTGGGAGGCAGTCAATATCTTGGACTACCTAGACTAAACCAACAGCTCAAAGGAAGTTTCTCCTGTCTGGCACTTTCTTGTCTACACATGCACTCATGTACAGACACTGTATGCATACTTTTTCAGTAGGCTTTTGAACTAATACAGTTCACTTTGGTTTTTCACACCAGCTAAACATTATCCCCTCCATCTGTCTAATCCTTCCTCCTTCTCCCTCCCCATTTCACCCTTGAAATACCTGTTTCCTATGATCCACTCTCCCCTAAGCTCCTTCTTCCCATTTCTCACTATGGTTCCCTGAATAACCCTCCCACTTCCACTTCCAGGTAAATACTCAATTTTACCCATCCCCCCTTGAGCACGCCTGTTTCCTACTATTACTCTCTCAGTCTTCTTCTTTCCTTTAAACTCTATGATTTCTTTCATTCTGAAGCACTCTTTTACTGATAAATGAATTTGAATATATAAAACACTTGGAATAGTCTGTTATAATACATCCTATAGCATATTCTAGGTGCTCAATAAGCCATCTTTCTGAATCATTGTTATTAAAAATATATAGAATACATGGTACTTATCTTTGAAACAACTGCCCTACCCACTGTTCTACTCTAATTAGCAAAAATTTTCTAGGGCTAATGATACCTCAAAATAATAATGTTGGTAGTTATCAATCTAACTCATCAGTGCCTATAATTTTTATTATTCATTTTTATAACCAAGTAACCAAGATGTTAGGACTGATATACTTCTTGAAGTTTTATAGATCTATCACTGTTAGTTTTTATAAAAATTGATATTTGTGTGGCCACTGAAAAATTACAGAGTAAAACTTTTCTAACTTGAAAAGTGAGACACTTTCTAACATGCACTTTCTCTCAGCTATAGTTGCTACTTCTCTGGAATATATTAGTATATAATATTAATTTTTCTGAGTCTGTAATGTTTCTACCTGTGTCTTCTGAGATTAATTGTGGAAAATGCTTCAAAAAGCTTAGAAATTTTGGGAACATATCTTTAGTTTATTCATAGGCTAAAAAGTTATTGCACAATTGCTTTTTAACTATAGAGTTCGAAGCATAAATACTTAAATAAGGAATCATTTAAAATGTAAGCCTCTTCACTTGGAATCCACATGTGTTTTTTCATTCAGGGAAAGAATAAAAAATAGTACCCATTTTCTTTTGAATATATTGTTTTAAAACTGGAATTACATAAGAATTTGCTATAAGGTAAAGGAATATTAACACAATTTCTTTTGAACTTCCATTTCCAAACAGATCATATTTTAATAATATTGATAACATTCCTGAAAATGTTGAAATTATTGCAAAACAATAGAATCTGAAGTATAACTTCTCAAAGAGAAACATCCTTGACATCTGTTGGTATTGGAAGCACAGAGCTGGGGAGAAGTAGTCCTGGGTATTCTGTGGTAGGTTCTAGGATTACATTATACTTGTCAAATGACAGTAACTATTCAAATATGCATATATACATTTTGATCAAAATCAAAAATTTTAATATAATTAAATTGAAAAATCTGTTCCTTAGGCTCACTAACCACATTTGGATGATGAATATGCAGGGGAAGCCAGGCACTTCATTGGGGAGAGCACAGCAACACTCCAATTATTTAAGAAAGTGCTTACTGACGAGCACCATGATAGAATATAGCAAGGAAGAGAAAGCTGCAATCTTTGAGTCTTTGGTTAAAAATAACAAACTTCTTTTAGCGTTATGAGGATGTTAGGAGATGCCTTTCTATTTTCTAGACAACTGAATGCCAGCTTCCAAAATATCACTCATCAGAAGAACACTGTGAGATTCCATTTCTCTCCATGGATCAGCAGATCTTTTATTTGCCTGGAAACTAACGACTTCAGCTTTGCCAGGAAGGTTTGCAGGTTTCTGGTTTGACAGTGAATAAGAAACAAGAACATTTCCATCCATATTTCATAGAAATGTCACAGTCATTATTTTGAGTGAGTCAGAAACTTTGTAGGAAGCAGCAGCACAATGATTCAGAAATAATTAATGATATTCATTTTTAATATACATGGCATCACAATGGTATGGAAATCTAATAGAGTTGCCTAAAATAAGCCACTTAATTAACCTTAGAGAGCACGCACACGCACACGCACACACACACACACACACACACACACACACACATGCACACACAAACTATAAAATACCTTGTTTTCAAAAAGTCTGGAAAAGGCCAGTTGCAGTTGTCCTTTTGACTTTATGTACACATTTGTGTACTTTTGTGCATAGCAAAGTCTGCTAATTGCTGAACAACTCAAGAAGAGTCTGGTGGAAGCACACACAGTCATTTATGTAGGTTACTAGTATGTTGTACCTTAACATTCATCACTGTCTTCTGGAATCAGAGAGAGAAGACAAGGAGAGAGGTGATAATCTCCTAACAGATCTCATTAAAAATAGCAGAAACCTTTCTTCAGCATTCAACTAATTTCTAGGATATAACAAATCTTCTCAAAGACCTCTTCTGAAAATATAGCAGCTTCACGTTGAGGCAAATGTATTATCTTACCTCACAGGTTCAATCTGAAATAAAGCCATTTATGATGACTAGTGACCAACAGTCCCTCATGGGAAAAAATTCAAAACAGATTCCAGTTTGGAAAGTCCCTTTGCCTTCCTGCTAAAAGTCCCAAGCAACAGCATTAGTAAGAAGGATAAATTTCTGTGATCTTTTTAAAATTGTGATTTAGTTATTAAAATTTTTATTGAATATTTGTGTATTTCATATGGAACATCTCAATCAATCTTAATCATCTTTATGCATCCTTCCCCACTGGCAACCTCCATACCACCCCCACTGGAATTTATACATTCTGTTATTTACATTTAAGGCCTTTTGTATCAAATTAGATTCCACCTAAATTTTCTCAGTACAAGTTGTACTACTGAGGTCTAGTCAACCTATCTAGAGTCGTTCACTTTAGGAAGCTTAGCTCTTTCTCACCCAGCAGTATTCAGCTGCCATTATGTCTTCAGCCTTGGCTGAAGATTTTCCCAGATCTATGCTGGGTTTTGCCTGTCTGAGTTTGCATGGGTCTTGTGCATGCTGAGAGCATTTCTGTCAGTTCACACGAACAGGGACTTGTAGGACCTTATTTCCATATGGTCATGCACCTCCTCCCTGGCTCTTACAATCTCTCTGCCCCTTCTTCTGAAATGGTCCCTTAGCCCAGGGTGATAGAAGTTTTATCTAGGAGTCCTGTCCAAGGACCCACATTCTGCAGACTCTTACTCTCTACCCTTTGGCCATTTGTGACCTTTTGTGTTCCTGGTTCTCTGTTGCATGATAGAGCTTCATCAATGAGAAATGACAGCTTCATTACTGTCCTCATTACTCCTTATTCTATGTTCTGTAAGCCTTAGTTGTAGAAGTTGCTTTGCAGATGTGCCACTTAGGCTTGGGCAATTCACAATGTCTGTGTGTGACCAGTTGAGTTACTCTGAAATAGCCTCTGTCTAGTGCAAAAGAAGCTTCTTTGATGAATGGTGACTGGGATACTTGTCTGCAAATATAAGGATATAAATTTTGCACATATTAACAAGTTACTTTTGTCAAAGGATGTGACAGTCTTGGGGTTTTCTCTCCAGCCATTGTATTTGGCTATGTTTGCAGTACCATCCATTAGTTCCTTCACATTGAATTAACTTTTAATTCAAGTAAGTTGCTGTTGATTGCCTCCAAGATAAAAGTGCCACTACTACTGCACCAAGACCTTATGCTGTAGAGGTCAGTGATATTTGGTCTTGAACCTGGGACTGGTCCATCGATTGAGGTGCTCCCTTAGCAGCTTGTGCAGTGCTCTCCAAAGCTATGAGATAATGAAGTGGCTTCCTGGTGAGTTCCAGCTCCATTGCTGCAAATCCTTGGTCTGAAGTACGTCCTGTCTTCACCAATAGGATCTTACCTTCAAGTTTTGGGAGGTGACCAAGGGTTGTAGCAATAACCTTTGTAAATTTTTGGATGTCTCTTGGACAACCCTGAAGGAAGGTTTTCCTGTCTGACACTGTTTCTTGTTACATAGCCTTCAGCTGTACACATGGACTCCTATAGAGATATTTTATGGGTAATTTATCATTGGATTATTGTACTAATAAGATTCTCTTTGGTTCTTTTTATACTAGCTAGGCATTATTTATCTCGCCTGTCTCTCTCTCCCAGCCTGAGATTTCATGGGTATAATCTATGTGGAGGAAATTTTATTTCAAGTTGTCAGAAGACAAATTGGAACTATATAATGAATGTACTCTGGTGGCCAGCCAAGAAAATACCCAGTAGAACTTAAACTAGTATCCATAATTTATACCTTGGTGTTGGCAAAATGTTGCTGCTTGGCTATAGAGAAATGATAAAAACAGAAAGCAAATCTTTTGCATCTCACTCAATTTCTGCAGCTTAGGCTGGGGCTGCTCCTTGTTAGTGTGGTTGTTATTGCCTAGGGCCACTTATCAAGGCACAAATGTGAATCTACAAAATGGAAAATAAGAATAAAACAATCAAAATCTGCCCCTAGCAAGGACTCACTATCCCTAAACTGGTTACGAATACACAGAAAGACAGCTCTGTGCTGTAATTTTAACTACATATTACTGTACGGGCATTTCTAATTTCATATTGTTTTATATAGGTTATTTACTCATTTAGTTCACTTAGGAATTTTTTTTGCATGTGTTCATGACTGCCATTGCAAGTTAATTTTCTACATGTTTAACAGTGATTACCACAATGATTATTTGCTTATTGCAAGTTTATGGAAAAGTCATTTATGTTGATAATGCGTTTCTAATCCTGCTCACGTAGAGTATTTTTTCAGTGATTCTTACAGAGTTTAAAGAAACAGAGACTCGTCCACCAGCAAGCTATATCTTACTGCTCTTTACCTCTTAGGAAATCATGTATTTATCAGTGATCCGATCTAATATAATTTCCTTGTCATTTTAACATCTCTCTTACATATTCATGTTTTGGATTGACTTTATCACTGGGTCTCAAGTTAGCCATAAAATGAGATAAAATTGCCACAGAGTTAGCTCTTGAGTGAACTGGGAGGGAAGAAATAAATGAGATTGAGGGAAGGCAGGTGAGGACTGAGGAATAGCCCCTACTTTTCTACCCACCAGTCTCAGCAAAGCAGCTGTAAAGTGAAGAGGCAAAGTTCATTGGAAAATTCCTCCTTTTGTTCCTGCTCTCCAGCTGTTAGATTCTATTAAAATGCCCTCATCTTCATAGTCCATGCTTAACACTTATTCCTGACAGCTGCAGATGCTGTGTCAGAGCTCAGCTGAGTGGGGAATATGTTATATACAAGAAAACACAAAAGCATTTTGTATATTTTCTTAATGAAGAAGACAAGGAAATATTTACATAATTGTCACCAATGTCCTATAATAAGTAACAGAATAGATTTCTTTGGTACTAAAATCCCCATTTTTACATTATCATAAGCTGTAAGAATTCTTCTAGAATACAAAATTTATTTGAAGAGAGTGTGTTTGATAGATCCAAATATGTATTTTTAAAAATTTGGAAGTCCTTTCCCTAAAGATATTATAAATAAATTTCATAATGATTAGATTATTTGGAAACAGGGAACAAAATTTAAAATTTTTAATTTTAATCTTGGACATGATGGGCAAGGCTATAAGTCTTAGTTTTTTTCAGACACACACAAAAAATGTAAAGTAACCAATACAAGCTTGATGTTTTTACAGATGAAAAATTAATGCAGCCCTAGGGAGTCTTTGGTCTTCCAGATGAAAAGAATGATAATCAGTACACCTGCCAGTTGGCAGTAACTGTAAAGCGATTAGTGACACAGGCTTGAGAGACCCCATTTAGGACAGCATGTGTCAGTTCTGAGACTATAACACAGAATGTATGACAGAAATGCACACACTTCATCTGCTCCCATGACGCCAAATTAATAGGTTCCCTGAAACTTGACGTCAACTTGCCTTTCAGCAAAAATTCCTAAAGAGATTCTGCAGTATTTGTTCATTTCAAAATCAACAGATCTCTCAGCACCTTCTCTGAAATTCAGTCACTATTTGGGTGATACTTACGTAATAAAGGTTGCATGTGAGGCAGGAACCATGTATAAAGTTTAAAGCATATTTTATTTTTTGCTAAACGGGTGTCTCTGTAAGAAGCGAACAAGTGAAGGACTCTATCAGAGCAAAGCCATGGTTCTTCCACCTGTCTTAGTTACTGAAACTTGTGTCAGTGAGGAAAAGCATAAAGGAGGAAAGAGGCCAAGGAAATAAACATCGTCAGGCACAGGATTGTACCTGAAGAAGAGCCTTAGAAGGCCTGACTCATGGCTGTCACCGAGACTTGAGCAGCTGCTCACGGCTCTTCTAACCCAAGCCTTGATCTGTGTTTATAGATGGCTGCCTTCCAAGTCTGGCCTTTGCTACAGATTTATCACCTACCTTGTAAACTGGTAATGTTTTCTGTTTAGTTTTCTGCATCTTGAGGCTTCACTGAAACTGCTGAGGCAGTCCTACCAGGATCAGCCAACTTGTCTTCTGTATTTAAAACTGTTTTTTTTTTTTTAATTACTGTATATGGGTGTGGGCATGTGTAGTACAGTGTGCATGTAGAGGTTAGATGATAACATTATAGGCTTGGTCCTCTTCTTTCACCTTTACCTGGATTCTGTGCATTAAACCCAGATGACCAGGCTTGCACAAGCAGCACCTTTATCTGATGAACCAAGTCACCAGGTGAGGATTAGCCAATTTCTAAGGACAGAAAACATTGTCCGAAATAAGCCTTTCATGTGTACAATAGCCAATGCTGATATTATACATCTGGCTACCTCATTCACTGATGTCCTTCACTCTGGAGTCACTTTGCCTTTTCCTACCATCATCCCAGGACCACGTATTAGACAATCAGGGTCAGGTGCAAAGCTCCAGAGCTGCCAGAACATTTGAACAAGCCAATCCAGAAACTTCTAAGCCTGCTCAGCATGCATGACTCTTTCCTCACTCCTCCTTCTTCTGGTAGTGCCCTACACTGCCCTGTGTGGCATGGTGTGCTATGCTCCATCCTTCTGGGAACTGTAAGTGACAAACAATATATTCAACAGCACTCATCTAATATGTTGGCTTTACTATTTGTGAATAATAATGTCTACACTTTAAGCTTGTTCTTACCTACTATGCTCTCTCTCTCTCTCTCTCTCTCTCTCTGTCTCTCACACACACACACACCACACACACACACACACACACACACACTTATTATGATGAAAATGACTGGGTTAGAGAGATGGCCTAGTGGTTAAGAACACCGACTGCTCTTACAGAGGATCCAGGTTTGATCCTCAGCACCCACATGGCAGCTAAGAACCATCTTTAACTCCAGTTCCAGGGGAATCCAACACCCTCTTATGACCTCCGTGGCATTGCACGACATGGGTACACAAACCTACATGCAGACAGTACATTCATACACGTAAAAAATAAATTTAAAAATGATGAGAATGACTTACATTTTTACAACTTTTTTTTTCCTGTCCCTATTTCTGACCAACAAAATCATCAGGTCTGGTATGCTTCACAGCTGCCCTTGTCATCTCCAGGACTTGTAGGACCATTCTTTTTTGAACCCCTCTGTTACATCAAGGCTTAATGGAGCAGCCAGCAATTTATATAACAATTGTTTTCTTGGTTGATGTGTATTAGTCTCTAGACTAAAATGACACTTTGTGTCATTTAATTTTAGACCTAGTATCCAAATATCTCTTGACTATTGATAGTACTCAATGGATATTTACTGGGTAAAGAATTTTTAGTAAATAAAAGCTTCTGTGGCCATCTTTGCAACAAATGGCATCTTACTTTCCCAAATTTGTTGTGCCATTCATTTGTGTGCTAGATGTTCACTGCTGTGGATGAGATAATGAAATGTCTAGTTCACATATCTAGTTCCCAAACTAGGCTGCAATGTGATGAGATTACAACAGTTAACTCTTTTCCCTTCGTGTTGAGTCCAATGCTTGGATGTATTAATAGCTGATTGATTGCTTTGCTAATCTAACACAACTGAAGTTATAGAAGAAGGAAGCAAAACACTCTATATATGTCTTGAAGTATAATGTCTGAGAAGACATATTAAGGTGATTATTATATTGTGATGTTTGCTCTCTGGAGACACCCTCAAACACTTGGTTCTTTAATCCAAAGGCCTATGCCTCTTGGATTTTAACTAAGCCCATATACAAGTATACAGAGTAATGTAGAAATATTTGTGACAAAAATGTGAGTTAGTGGGCTGGAGAGATAGCCTAGCAGTTAAGAGCGCCGACCGTTCTTGCAGAGGACCCGGGTTTGATCCCCAGCACCCACATGGAGGCCAAGAACCATCTGAAACTCCAGTTCCAGGAGAACTCCAGTTCCAGGGGAATCCGAGACCCTCTTCTGACCTCCGCAGCATTGCACGACACGGGTGCACAGACTTGCATGCAGACAGTACATTCATAAACATACAGAAATAAATAAAATTAATAAAAAAAACTTTTAAAATGTGAATTAGTATACATATCATACACATAAATCATATTGTCTTGCTTAAGAATATCTGCAAGGATTACCAGCCCTTAAAGCTTACATTAGAAAGTCCTTCTTAGAGAATGTACTAGTGTCTCATGTGAGTCAACCCCAGAGGGCTGAAACAAAGATTTTGACTATCATCAGAAGAGAGAGAAGTTAGCTCTATTTCTCTTCTTGTGTCTCTCATAAGCTCTCTCATCTATATATTTCCATCTCTATGTATTTCCATCTTGCACACACTCATATTTATTTCATTTCCCTATTCTTTACATCTCTTTCCTGGCAGCTGCTCTCCACTTCTCATCAGCCCAGGGCCTTTCAGAGGATAAACCCTCTTACACTGCTTCTGCATCTGTATATCAGTTTCTTGGGAGACATCTGAGTCAGGCATATTCCAAAGTCTCTCGGGTAGCATTAGGAGCAGAACTCAGTGTTTTGATTTTTCTTCTATTTCCCCAATAGAAATGATTTTCAAGATTTGTAACTCAGAAGACACCTTTGATTATCTTGATGCCCCTTTAGTTTGTAACACACATAGTTTTAACAATCTTTATACAAATCTGCATAAAGTAATATAAGGCTTTTGTGACCCATTTCTTCTGAAATAAAATTCAGGTCTCAAATTACACCAGCCTCTTCAAGTCCCCGTTTTCAGAACTGCTTGGGATTTTCCTTTAGCTCCATCCCCCTGTTCTGCAGCAGTATTTATCACTCTTGACTAACTGTATGGGTGTCTACAGCCATCACAAAGTCCTCCTTCATAAAGAAACACCTCTATCACCTAATTGAAAATATACTTTGACAAAAATCTAATGTAGCACTTTGTGTAGACTTGGGTAGACTGTGCTGCTGATTTTCCCCAGGAGTCTATAAAGTGCTATGTTTTTATTTATTATTTTTTATTTTTTTAACATTTTTTTTATTGATGCTTTGTGCATTTCATACATCATTTTCCAATTCAGTTCAGGCATATTTCCCTTTCCCTTCCCCCCCACCCCCACCCCAACCGAGATCATGCATTCTGCCATAACTGTCCTGTATATTTCTCTCAGTTTGTTTTTTCATTTTTTAGCTATAAGTGATAATCCATGAGTACAAGCATCCTTCATGTAAAACCAATTTGCAGGCTGTTGTGCCCAAACCCCCACAGCCCCACCTTCCAGCGGGGGGTGAGGGGTTGTATGTTCAATCAGGTTGATCAAATGAATGTCCAGACTACATTGCTGTAGTTTCACCATTCACCCCAATCGCAGCCCTTACATTCTACCACGCCCCCTCTTCCGCAGATTGTTCCCTAGGCTTAGAAAAGGGGCACAGGTGGATGAGAAGCAAAACAGTCCACTCTCTCTGGAGCTGTTGTCTTGGACTCTGGTCAATTCTGGCTGTTTCCTTTCATGGGCTGACAGTTTGTCCAGGAATAACCTTTCAATTTCCTACTAATGAAGCCAAGCAATTAGATATAGGTCATTACCCCAGCATTAATAGTTATGTTAGGTTATTTGTATAGAAACTTTACCTTCTAGGTGCCGCCAAGGTTTTGATATGAGAGACTTCTTGCCTCCCCCCCCATAGAACACCGAGAAATAGGATGATGAGGTCGCTCTCCAACGGTAAATTGGAGGAAAAACTATTAGAGAGGTAATCTTTTATATAACTGGTTAAATAAACTGCCCTCTTTAATTGCCTAATAGACATAAGAACTGTGAAAAGGATTATTCTCTGTTCAGAACCAAATATAATACTAAAGTCCTTAAACTATGCCCTTAAGCAAAAATTTTTCACTACAGGAGCTCTGACATCAGTAATGATTATTCTACCAGGGAGATGTTGGCCCCAGCGGATTAAGCCCCCACAAACGGTCAAGGCTCCTTGCCTCTAAAACTGGATACCTGCAAGAAGAGGGGCTATAAGGCCCTGCTGCTGAAGACCTGACGTTTAACATGGGAAAGATTGTATTGAGACCCACACATGCAAGTTTACAGATGGCCTCTGGAAGAGGTAACACAGAGAGTGTTACCAAAGGCCACTAACACAATAAAGCAATTACGGCTCCTTGAGTCAAGCAGGACTCCACCGTCAACACCAGCTACACCTCACCTGCCTGGACAATACTGTGCAGCAGAGGCAGCCATCTGCCTTATTATCCCAAATCTAATTGGCTATGGATCTCTCCTTGAGGAATAACCCATGGCTGACTCCACAAGCTTAGCATCCTCTACAGGTTAGGAGTTGTCATAGGCCACAGTAAGACCCCGTCTATTTAACAGGAAAAAATTTTCATTTATGGACTAACATATTTTCTAAACATATGTGTCTATACCAACGTGCTATGTTTTTAAAAGCTACAAAATGGTGACTAATAATATAACAATACTAAAAGGAATAAGCCATTGTAAACAGTGAGTGCCTAAATTTGCCTGTCAACTATAGACTAATGCCTAAATTATTTCCTAGCACCCAATCAGGAATAAAGAGACAAAGTTTAGGGTGGATAGATGGCCTCCTAGCAGTTAAGAAGCCGACCGCTCTTACGCGGACCTGGGTTTTTATCCCAGCACCCACATAAAAAAAAAAAAACCATCTGCAACTCCAATTCAGGGAACTCCAGTTCAGGGGGAATCCGACACCCTCTCTGACCTCAGCGGCATTTCACGACAGGGGTGCAAAAACTTGAATGCGACATTCCATTGATACACGTACAGAACGAAATAAGCCCAGGGCGTGGGTGGCGGCAACGCCGTAATCCTAGCCCTGGGAGGCAGAGGCACCGCGGATCTCTGTTGAGTTCGAGGCCAGCCTGGTCTACAGAGTGAGTTTTCCAGGACAGGCCAGAGCTACAGGGAGGACCCTGTTCAAAAGAACCCAAAAAACAACAAACAAAAAAGAGACAAAAGTTATCATAAAGTTCTACTTATTTGGGAAAACTATTAATAAGTTAATTAATGTTTTCAAGGCATCTGTTTGTTAGCTTGAGGGTGCAAAAACCATTGATGACCAACGGCGATGGGCAACCAAAAGGACCAGATAAAGGAACTAATCTCTTCTTTAGAAAATTTTTTTAATTTTTATTTTTTTCAGAATTTCATACATGAGTACTGTATCCATATAATTTCCAATCCTCTCTCTACTTCCTCCCATTCCTCTCACAACTCCCCTCATTCCCTCTCAATTTTTTCCTCTTCTTTACTAATCATTTTACACACACACACACACACACACACACACGCAAGCATAAATAACCTACTGAGTCCATTTAGTGGCACTAGTATGTACATGTATTTAGGGCTGACCACCTGGGACTCAATAACCTAACAGGGAACTTGTCCCTGGAGAAAATTGATTTTCTGTCTCTCCGTAGCAATTGATTCCTGTAGCTCTTCATCTGGAGGTGGAACTTGTGAGACTTCATTATGCAGGTCTTGTTTGGGCAAGTATATTGTTGAATAGCTTGCCTGTTTTCTCTGGAAGACACTATTAAGCAGCAGGTATTCTGGGACTCATTCTCTTCCAATATTTCCACCCCATCTTATGTTCCCTAAGCCTTACAGGTAGCGGTTTCATTCTACATTATCAACTAGGGCTGGACACCCAGAGTCAGTCACTTATTCTCTTCATTTTGACCAATTGTGAATCTCTATGATAGTCTCCATCTGTTGTTAAAAATATGAAACAAAAGAACAACAAAAAAACCTTTGATGAGGATTCAGATAATGGTTATCTGTGAGTATAAAGTTAAGTTGAACTTGACCTTTAATTTTCTTGTGATAGAAAGAGAATCTGAGATGGAGTCCACAATATTTCAAGATGTCAACCTGTTCTCGTTCTCAGCAGACAGACAACCGTGTTCACACTGGTCAGGAAACTTCCATTAACCAGCACGTTTCGCAAGTTAAGCCAGTTAATAAAGCCAGAACCCTGTTCAGTTTTGCAATAAAACCATTAAGACTATGTATAATTTGTCTTCTAATTATTGAAAGACTGAAGTGATACATTTAAGTATAATTTTGTATTGAAAACAAGTCTTCATTCTTGTTTACACTTTCAATAGGAATAAGCTCATGCTAAATTTCTTTTTACTATTTGTTAGGAGATAAAAATGCAAACTTTAATTACACACAGCTTAATTGTCTAATCTGAATTTATGAGCTAAACAGCTGTTTTTCTGGTGCATTTGGAGTGTTGTTCTGTGCACTCTCCTCCACTGATGAGCAGCTGTCCCCAGGACAAGGAGGACCTTAGACATAACCATGATACAGCTGTGGTCATAAGGGGCTTTGATGCTGCACACTATTTTAAGGGAATTCTCCAGCTTCAGTCAAGATGGCTTTAAGTGACCATGTCTGTGCTTTTGCGAATGAGGTTTTGTGCCTATGGGCTGAGGTTTGCTGGTACCATATCATATCCTTAGGGGAGGTAAACATTACTTTCAAATTATAGTTTTTCTTACTTATAGAAACAAGAAAATGCAGAATTCTGGAATAAGGAATACCAAAGTACATTTCTCAGATGAACTCAGAGTGCATTCTAATAACTGAATGGTATGTCAGCGTCACAACTTTCAATGATGTCTTGACTTTTTCTGCAAAAACTTGTGAGAATGCAGAGCTGTTGTCACATTTAGTACTGTGCGTTGAATATCTGCTGAACATTCTAGCTGTATTTTATCTATCCACTGTGGACTGAGGACAAGGGCAGGGATCAAAGAAATCCACTAGAAAGGACGAAGGTCACTTGCTTCCATGAAACATGCTTTCACATTTCCTACTTGTTTTCTTGGTAATCTTAAAAGAAAGAACAGAAAGTTGAGATTTCAAGGAAGATTCCTTGAAGACACACCCAGTCATAACCCTGACAATGAGACTTAGGAACACAATGACCTGTTCTTCTTTATGAATACTTATCTGTTTCTTTTCAAAAACAAGCTATTTAAACAGCAAAGGCAATCCAGCCATCAGCTTCATAGTTTCATTCTGTCACATTTTTACTTCTCCTGAATCTAGGAGGATCCAGAATCTCTTGATCATCACTGTCTGAAAAAAAAATAATAAACGAAAATCAGATGACAGATCCAGTGATTATTTTCAGACTCCCACTTAAAAACATACTAGCAAACAAAGCAGTTTCTGACTTTCAGCTTAACCATCAGTATTCAAAGACACCCCTGAAAGAAATTAAAGTTATGGGCAAGATCCTTCATTATGATAAAGGGGCTGAATGGGAGGCCAAAGCTGGTAACACTTTTTAAAAATTGGAAATTTGAAAACCTGTTCCCTCAATTAATTCTCCAAAAGAAAAGTTCACTGTATATAAGAAAGAACCCAACGGCACATTTGAAATACTCATTAATTAGCTTTAAAGAAACTAGAATAACTTAAAAGTAAATTATGAAGTTTCTTTTATTTGAATCCTTCTCAGTGTTAACTTTTAAAAGTCTGAACTTTGAGCAGCTGTACAGAATATGGAAACCTTTCAAGAGCTATCCAGAGAATTCAAAAGGGACCAGATCTTAGAGCACAAAGAACCGTGAGCCTTGCTTTTCCTTTCCATCTGTTGTGATCCTAGAATCTTCATCCAACTTCACAGAGCTGACATTTCCTCATGTTGAGTTTGACACCTTGAAGGGACTCACACAGGTATTTGGGTTAATTGACTAAGCATATATAGATATATTACCTTGAGTTAAATTTAATGAGTACATATGCATCTGTTTTGTTCTGTTGCTAGCATTTTTTATAAATGTCAATTCTCTTCCCTCATTTTTTATTACTTTCATGAGGCTTCAGTTAAAGATATACAGAAAAATTCATTCACATGAAAGAGACATGCCATATTAATTTGGAGATCTACAAGTGACAACAATAGTTTGTTGTTTAACAAAGATCTGTGAATTCCTAATGGTTAAGAATTTGGATATATTTTATGTCCACAGGAGGTCTTTTTTCATTTAAGAAAGCTTATAGCTGGAGAGACAGCTCAGAGGTTAAGGGGACTGACTGTTGTTGCAGAGGACTGGGTTCAGTTCCCAGCACCCACATGACAGCTAGCAACTGTCTATAACTCTAGTTCTAGGGGATCCAGCACTCTCTTCTGGCTTCCACCAGCTCTTTTGCCTTCCACGGGCACTGCATACACATGGTACACCTATGGGTGTGATGGCAGAGCACTCAAAGAAATAAACTAAATAAAATACGTTTTTGTCTTTTTTTTTTTTTTTTTTTTTTTTTTGAGACAGTGTCTTCCTGTAGTTCCAGCTGGCCTGGAACTGGCTCTGTAGACCAGGCTGGCCTCACACTCACAGTGATCTGCCTGCCTCTGCCTCCAGAGTGCTAGAGATAAAGGTGTGCACAACCATGCCCAGCTAAATAAAATATTTTTTAAAGAAAGTACACAATCACTTTTGTGTTGGATATAGTAATAGGATTTGTTTTTCTAAGTATGAAGATTAGATAGATAGCAGACATTGTTTCTTCAGCTGAAACTGGACTAAATTTGTAGCTCCTCAACTCTCAGGTTCCCAAGAAAGGGAGGCTGGATTGTCATGCAGACTGTTCTACTGAGGTACTGATAATGCTGACAACTGATAGAATCAGATCATTATTTTGTGCCCTAGAGCAAGTAACTTTATATATTCATAACTGTTCTCCATGGAAATGATAACTCTCTATCAGTACATATCATTAAATGGAAGAGTTGTTAGTAGCTGTGAAGCTTGCATAAAACTAGAACTTTCTGATTCCCCCAAAAAATCTCATGACAGAGAAACATACACATATAAACACTGGAGGCTCTTGTGAATACAGCCATAATGAACAGAGGTGAGCTAATATCTGCACTAAGATAGTAACTGTAGAATCTATAGGTGTATACCCAAGAGTGGTAGAGCTGGATAGTGTAGATCTGTTCTTAACTTTTTGAGGGGACTCTATATTTCTAAAGTGGCTGTGCTTGTTTCCCTTCCCACCTACAATGAACAGGTAATCCTCTTTCCTCACATCCATACCAACATTTGTTGCCCTTCGTTTTTATGATCTTAGCTATTCTGACATAAGTAACATGAAATCTCAAAATAGTATTAATTGGCATTTCTGCTGTTGCTAAGGGCTCCTGTGCAGCTCTACATGGTAGAGAGATGAAGGTCATAGTCCAGGATGCCGGGAAGAAATCATACCTTGTTACTGGCTGAGAAGTTAGGAGGCTTTTGGAGCTGCATCTTTGGGAGGGGAAAAGATAAAGAAGGACGTCTACTTCTCTATGCCCATTCTTGTCTCTATAATTAAAGAAAAAGACAGCTTCCTTGGTCTTGTTCCTGTGAACACACTAGCCTGCATTTATTCCTTTTACTTGAAGGACTGTTACAATGATGTTGAGAAGAATCATTTCTGGGGAAGTTGACTTTCCAGGTCGTGGCATTCAGGGTGGGCTGAGATTCCACTTCCTCTGCTCTTTTCACGAGCTGGTTATTGGGTGGGTTTAAGGAAAGATGTCAGATGTTAATTCACATCAATTTAGTCACATACACAGAATCACACAGTTCTGCTGTTGGTGATCAACATTTCAGATGAAATCTTGAGAACAGTTTGAAAATTGCAGAAGGTTCGTAATCAAAGACATGAAACAGTGAATAGAGGCAGACATCTGTAAAACCCTGGAGCATATCTGCAGCCTTTCCCGAGCCACCTGGCAGCCCCTGAGCAACTTCCCACATGGGCCAAGAGAACACAGAAGCAGCGTGATGGGGGCAGCGCTGTGTAAATCAAAGTCTATTGCTGACTCTTGACTAATGGTTCAGGAATAACACATAGTTCCCTTGTGTGTTATTCCACAGGAGAGAAAGATTGGCTGATATACAGGATGTATATGCTCCGTTTAGGATGCAGTACCAAATGTCTAGCCGGGCTGTTTATGGAAATTCTCTGATACCTCTGGTTTTGCCCTGGCAAAGGCAAGTTTTTTTGTTTTTTTGTTTTTTTCATTCCAGGAAGGTTTTAGGGGCAAAGATATACCATAGCTGTCTGCAGTGCTTAAAACTTTACAATTTAATCAACTTTTCCCAAAATGCTACAACTGGCATTTGTTCTTGTTGGTTAAAAAAAAATCTCCCTCTAAATTTCTCACTGGGATAATGCAAGCCTAATCTTTATTGCCTTAAATAGCTTGAAATTCTTAAGGTTCTTAACAGGAACCACACTAATAGGACAAAGTAATAATATTAAAACTTAAATAAAGTTTAAATAGTAGGAAGTCTAATTTGTGAGGATAAAAATCTCATTTTTCAGCAGACATAATCTCAGAAATAAAAAGGAAATGTTCGAGTATATTTTAGGCAGTGAATTCACTCTGTGATGGTATGAATGGCTTCTTCATTGTCATTAACTATGGCAAGGAAGTGGTTAAGTCATCAGTCTCCTAAACGAAGTCAGAAGGGTTTTATCCTGATTTGGGTTATACTAAAAAAGGAAAGAGTCATGGTCCTGTGCAAAGCCCCTCTGTCTGCAGAAGATATTGCAAGATGTCAGAAGGCATAAACAGCAAAAACATATGCTTCTGACCTTATCGGCTGTTAGCAAGTGAGAAAAATGTCTTTCAGCAGAACAATTATGAGGTTAGGCTCTCCAGTTGGTCATGTGAGAGTAATATACTCTTGCTGATGAGAAGCTACACTTTAGAGCTGGTTTTAATATAGTCAAGTTTACTACTAATGGCCTAATTAGAATGAAAGCCCTGTAACACTTCCATGATTAAAATCATGAATTTGAAATTCTCTAAGGAAATCTCAAATTAGAAAGGGAAAAAAAGATCCAAATACCAATTCAATTATTAAGAGCAGCAAAAGATAATTTAGTTAAAATGCCAAAGGCAGTCATTTATGATCTAGTAGAAATAGCACACTGTATACTTATACAGTCTTTGATTTGTCTTTAGATCACAAGGATGAGTACAGTTAGATTTTTTCATATAGTGGTTTATCCAAATGTCTCTCCAAAAGCGTAACTACAGAGGAAACTTCATGTCAAATATAATATTGAAACTTCAATCACCATATATTAAACAGAAGATCCTTTTCCTATTAAGATACCCTCCTTTGCATTGCTTCCTTACATGGGTTCAGACTCTCCTAGGGAAAGATGCACATCCATAGAATATTTATGTTGAAATACATTCCCTCTTCCAGTACAGTCTATGAGGCTATAGTTGCTATGGCAACTGCTTTCTTTGAAGCTCCCTTGCACAGGATAATTTCTTATCTTTTTCCATTTCAATCAATGTAACACCCAAGCATCCCTTTGAATGACATGGTTAGAACCTCTGTGTTGTTAGAAAAGGACAACTAGAACTACGTGCAAGTAATTGGGGAGGTACCAAAGCATCCACTATTTAGAATTTCCATACAATAATTTAATTTGTACCCACCATGAAACTAATTAAAAGGAATCAATGCCTCGAATGTGAATTGCTTTAACAGGCAATGCAGAGAAACCTACAGCAATTTATTACTTTCTACAGTTGATTGATCATATGCATAATAATTACTACTAATTTTTAATTTTTTTTCTAATTTTAAATTTGTTCCTAACATAAAGATATACACCAAAATAAACTGATTAAAATTTAAAGTCCTGAAGTCAACTAATAATTATGTTAAATTCATTTTCAACTAGAGTGTGAAGATACTTCAGTCCTTTGAATAAATGGGGCTGGAAAGCTAGCTCTAAGTGTACAAAATAAGAGATTTGTATCTGTGACTTATGTCATATGCACACTTGACTCCAGAAAGATCATAGATATGAATGTAAGAATTAAGAAGATGGCATGCACAGAAGAAGAAAACACATAAAATCTTCCTTGCAAGTGCACCATCAAGGAATAGTAAGGACAGCCTCCAGAAGTGGGGAAAGTTTTCATGAATCTTATGTCTTAATAAAGAGTAATATTAAGAATTTCTTCACAGAATCAGTGAAATGACCAATTAATACACATTGCATCTTTATGAAAGTATAAATCAAAACCATGAATAAATACTATTCCATATCCAGAAATGGGCCTGAAATAAGCAGGGTATATGCTGTGCTGTAACAGTTGTTAGTAAAGATGTGAAGAAAACACAACCTTATTTTATTACAGATGAACACAAGTGACTCAGCCACTATGGGAAAAGTAGTTCTTAAAATAGTGAAAAGGGAGCTGGAGAGATGGTTCAATGATTAACACAGCACTGGGTGCTCTTGCTGAGGACCTGGATTTGATTCCCAGAATACAAAACACCCATCCATAATTCCAGTTCCAGGGGATCCAATGTCCTCTTCTGACCTCTATGAACATTTTATGACATGGGTGCACTTACACTCATGTAGAAAATACATCCATACTCATAAAAATAAAATAATGATCAAAAATTTTTGAAATTATATTGAAAATAAAGATCCTATGTGACCTGCCAATTCCAATCCTATATATGTATTCAAAAGAAATAAAATCTATTTCCAGAAGTATTGTGCACAAATATGCATTGCAGCATTATTTATAATACCCAAAAGCCAAAAAAGAGCAAAGACCCATCAATGGATGAATGGACAAAGAAATGTATTTGGCAATAAAATAGGTGAGCCTTGAAACATTTGCCAAATGAAAGAAGACATTTAAACAGTATGACCTCTTATGTGATTCCATTCTTATGAAATATCCAAGAAAAGCAAATTAGTAAACATAGGAAATGTCATTTTTTCCAAGGACTCAGGGAAAGCAAAAAGATTGTAAATGTCAATAAAATGATAGATATGCTATCAAATTAGATTGTGCAGGTAGATGCACAACAGTGTGTTTATATGTAAAAACTGCTGAGTTTTGTACTCTGAGTCAAGGTTACCATATGTAAGTTAAATCTCAGTAATGTTACCAAAAACATCAGGTTAAAGAGAGTCTCTGAGCCACACTGAGTCTAGACAATCTTTGGCCATTATGTATTCATTCCCCTGATAAAGGTACCACACCAAAGCCAAAGCAAGCTAAGCTATTTTAAGTGTTCAAGGTCAGATCAGCAGAGTCTACATCGAATTCAGTTCCCCTACTTGAATTAAGCACAAATATAAGCAAGTTTCAAATGTTCTCTTTCCACCCACACCTCCTACGTACCATCTCCAAGATGCTGGCATTGTTTAATGAAGAGGTCCGTGAAGGTTGAATTCTTCAACATGCCAATACATTAAGTATTAGCCAGATAAGCATTTTGTGTTTGCACTGTCAGGATTTCAAACCAATTTAGAACATAGCCATCTAGAACATAAGATAGATTTAGACAGCCTGACTTCTAAATTCTGGTTTAGCTGTGTGATTACAGGTAGGTACCCTAAATATGTTGGCTGAGTTTCTTCAATTTCAAATGGGCTAAGATGGAAAAAAAATAACTAAATAACACTTGGGTCACAATGTTTTGAGAGTCATTTGAACAAATGTACATAATGTTCTTTGCTTAGTTCCCCACAGATACAAAGTAGATGGGAAATGATAGGAGGAGGAGGAGGGGGATGACTTGGCTTCTCAAGCAGAGGTTAAGAAAAGTGGGTTATTCTCCATTCTGAGGTTTATCTTCATGATTATTTATGTGCATAATGCACTATCACAGCAGTAAATGACTTCCTTTCTTTCCACATTTTTCAAACAAGAAGAATGAGGGTACTGGGAGGAAAAGGAGCTAAAATGTAAGGCCATAAACACAGAAAGGGATCTTCCCTAAACTCTCGTGGCCCCTCTCCTGTAGTCCTGATTTCTTTCATTTTCTCCTGTCCCAAATTGCCACTAAAGGTAAGGAAATAAGATAATGAGGATGTTTCATGTGGGGGGAAGTGAACCCAAGAGCTCAATAATATATTCTGAAAATTTTTTCTTCTTTGTACAGCAGTAAAATACATTACACATATGGGAAAAATCTTAGAAAGAAAAACTAAATATATGTTTTTCACTAACATCATACAGTATAATTTTTTATCAAATGCTTGATATTTATTATCTTGACTACATGAATAATTAAACCATGATGTGTTATACAAATAATATTTGTTTGCATCCCTCTGTGACACACATGATATCATGGGAACACATTCAGCATAAGGAATCAAGTCACAGACGGAACTGTCATAATTGGAGGTTAACTCATTCAATCCTGTAAAAACGTATGTGGTCAATACTAGTAAACTAAAATACCTGGATGAGAAATTGGGATTAAAAGGCAGGGTCACACAGTCAGAACTTGACAGAATATGAAGTTCCTAGACTCTCCCTGTAGCCTTTTTGGGGAGGGGGAGGATAGCAATTTATTTGAGAATGGACTCTGGGCTACATCTTGCTTGGATCAAAGAGAAAGGAACAACTAACAGCAGAAGTCAGGCATCCTTTATGGGCAGTTAGGGGCTTGGGTTGCTTTCCATGATGTAAGCTGAGTGGCTTAGTCCATGATTGGTTGGTCTCCTGATATGCCCAGGCTGAACGCAGATATGCCATTTTAGAATATTGGGAGCTGCACCACATTGAGGAATCTGCCAGCAACCTAACATTCCAGAGTTTTGTTGATGATAAAGGGCAATGGTGGTCTTCCTTTAGCTACTTTCTGCTGCACATGGATGTCCACAAAGAGGCATGGTCTCAAAAGGGTAGAACATTGGTCTGAAATGTGGGAATAAGGCAAGTAGGAAGTGGTAGAAGACTGGAGGCAATTTGATTTAGAGCTTCTAGGTCACCAACTATTGGGTTATCTCATTGATTTTGTCCTGAAAAAAATTGAAAAGCATGGAATAATCATTATTATGAGGAGGATGGATATCAGTGGGCCAAGGAGGGAAAGGATAAGTAAAGGGAAGAATGCTTAGGCACAAATTCTAGGCAGGGAACCAGGAGAAGTCAGAACAGGGTAGTTTAAGGGCTTTCAAAAGCATTCATCTATTGAGTTTCTTCTTTTTTCTTTTGGTTTCTGTGGCTGGACTCAGGAATTTCCATCTAGGCACTTTGACAATTGTAGGAGTGGCTAGGCTCACAGTGTGAGTTCTTTCCCAAATGGCTACTAGACAGGGAGAGAGAAGTAATTTTAGCCATCACTTAATTTTATTTTTTTATTTTTTTTATTTATTTCTGTATGTTTATGAATGTACTGTCTGCATGTAGGTCTGTGCACCCATGTTGTGCAATGCTGCAGAGGTCAGAAGAGGGTGTCGGATTCCCCTGGAACTGGAGTTCTCCTGGAATTGGAGTTTCAGACTGTTCTCAGCTGCCATGTGGGTGCTGCCATCACTTAATTTTAAAGAACAACAGTAGGGTTTGTTTTATCATAGTTTGGCTGGGGTAGGTAATCAGAGTTGTCTAAGTGAAGATTTGAATTCTTACATCTGAACAACATTTTCTTTTTAAGGACAAATCATTAGTGAGAATTTGTCTAAATAACATCTCATATGATCTTAAGCCTAATATCTGGAAAGTAAATCCTTTGGACTTGGACTCTTGAAGAAATTCACTGATCATTTTAATTTTGGGCTATCCTTTCCTATTGGGTGTTTAAGACCATGCTGCTGGCCCAAATGAAACAATTTATTTTTATGCTTAAGGTTAGGTGAAGCTCTGTTCCTTAGTGGTCACATAGGTTTGGGTAGAGCCTTTGGTTCCTTAGGCCTTTATTGTACTAATCCCATCTATTTGAGGCTAAGTCAGAAGGTCGTGCTCAACTGTGGCTTCATTTGGAAGCATAAGGAAAACTCATTCCTGTGCTGACAGTCTTGTTTGTAGGCTGAACACAGGTTAAAATCCTTCTAGTGGGGTTTCCATGGCCTCCCTGAATAAGAAGATAGGTAACTCTTCACAGTTACAGGACATTTCAAAAGATATCCCATAGTCCCCTGGAACTTAGTTGACCTAGGAGGACAAGAGACAAAAAAATTGTCCCTTTAAGCCTCTCTGACCATCAAAGTATGGTTATTTAATATCCAAGAAAATGTAATGTGTAGATAAAGCTTGAATAAAGACCCAAACATTTTGATTAGACATATACAGTTTTTAAGTTAGTTTTTTTTAGAATTAATTTGCAGTTTGACTGAGGTTTAACCTTGGAAAAATTAAATTTGTTTTAGTAGCTTTAGGTATGTAAATGGCTATCCAGATAATACAGGAAGAATAGGCCTAAATCAGCAGAAGGGGGATTTAACATCATAGGTTAAGTAGGCACAGGCCAGGAAAGGACCTTACATAATATTTTAGGCTTATTTTAGCCAAGTGTTATTGTATTATAAGTAAAAGCAGTTTTTTTTTTCTGTTTCCCACCCTCCCATACCCTGATTTACAGTTTTCAGAAGGAGGGAGGGGGTCATATCACATACCTATAGACAGGAAATAAATTGATCAAATTTCACTGGAGCTCACCCCCCCAAAAAATTGTTCTTTTTCTGACTCTTGCATCTCATTTAGGGAAATGAAACCTAGATCCTCATGAGCCAGATTATCTTCTTATAGGCAAAGAAAAGTGGCAAAATAACATGTGCATCATATAAAGAAGCATAAAGGATATTTTTAGTAGCTACAGATAACCCCAATACTTGCCTGTTGCCATTTAGTCTAACACTCTGTAGTACAAATCAGAGGAGTGGACTTTAAAATTTTGTCTGTGATGGTAAGTATAACAACAATAACTTTGTATTTCTTTAAAATATCAAGCCATTTACATTTTTATATATAATAATAGTAAAATATTTTGATTTCATACTCTTTCACAAACTTTTTAATCCTTTTCTTAATACCATGCAATATAATAGCACAAATTTACCATTTGTGGTGAGAATTTACTAAGAAATTAATATTTATACACACACACATATATTGAGAGAGACAGAGAGACAGAGACAGAAAGAAAGACAAGAGATAGGGATATACTTAAAGTTAATTTATAACTTTGAGGAATAGGAACCATGTTGTGAAGAGATAATATTTTGATTTAAAAAGAATATTTTTGGGTTAACAGTTTTAGATTGTATCAGACTTAAATTATGAATCAATTTGATACCAGGTAAATTAATCTTAAGAAACAAAAGATTGTGTGACCATAACTAATATATATATTATATGTATATTATAAAATATATATAATATATATATATATCTATGTATTTATATATATGTGTATATTATGACTAGAATTTAATGGCCAAGATTTTCTAATTATCTTTCATTGAGATTATGCTATTTGTTATTTTTAAACAAAAATGCTTTTAAAGTAAGCAAGTGAAATGAGTATTGTAAAATACCTTGAAAGTAAACCAAAACAAAACAAAACAAAAACCTATTTATTAGGATTTTTATATAACAAGTTTAGATATTGTTTTGTATAAACAATTAGTATTTAAAAGTTTTGTGCAGGGACTGGAGAGATGGCCTAGTGGTTAAGAGCGCCGACTGCTCTTGCAGAGGACCCGGGTTCAATCCCCAGCACCCACATGGCGGCCGAGAACCGTCTGAAACTCCAATTCCAGGAGAACTCCAGTTCCAGGGGAATCCGATGCCCGCTTCTGACCTCCGCTGCATTGCGCGACACGGGTGCACAGAATTGCATGCAGACAGTACATTCATACACATACAGAAATAAATAAAATTAATAAAAAAAAACTTTTGTGTAACATTTAATATACCTAGATACTCTGTTTAATAGACTTATAGATAATTAGAGTATCCAAATTTAAAAGGCCTTGAATGAACCATCAAAATACCCATATTTATAAATTTGGGTGTGTGTATTTTGATTGGACATGCCAAAATAAAACTGAAGTGGCCACAGTTTAAAATTTTCTTTTAACACAAATAACATATGAAGCCAGTTATCAAAGACAGACATAACACAACCATGTGAGATCTCAACACATGAAAAACACATGACATAGTTACATGGAATCTTAACACATAAACAATTGTCATAGGTACATATGACATAATTGCATGAAAATTAGTTGTATCTAAAACATAATAATTACTCCTATAATATAATTTTCTATATATGTAGTCCCTGAATAGAAAAGCAAGGCAAGGAATTTTTGAATATTGAGAAATAAACTGGAACTTGTTAAGATGAAAGCTTGGGTGCTGCACCTACAATCATGAGCTGCAGAGAAAAGATTTGGGACAGCAGACTTCAGACCCAGCAGGGCCAATAAAAGTCATAGAGAGAAGTGAAGGGAAAAACAAACACAACCCTGCCAAGCTGGCCGGGAGCAGAACAAGCTTCTGATAACCAGGGATGGGGTAGGGTAAAGGCCTTGGAAAATGAAGAGACGCTACATGCTGCACAAAGCAGAAAAAAGGCAAGTGGCCATGTGGGGATGGATCTGGTTGCCCTAGGAATTTGCCTAAATGATGGGCAGATAGAAGGAGTTTCCAGAGATAAGGAGCCAGAATCTGCCCAGAGAAGCAAAGAGGAAGAAGTTTTGTTTGGAAACACCTGTCAGCCTTTGTGACTGGGAAAGCAAAGGCAAAAACAGGTATAGATTCTGTTGATTGAGAAGCATATGATGAGGATTTAATCTGAACAAGGGTTACAGAGGGAGGGGAGCTAGCCAGAGGGTGAAAACATGTTAGAAAAACAGCAGAACAGGAAGGGGAAGAAAAAAAGTGACAAGAAGTTGAAACTAAAACTTAAACCTGTTTAGAAACAGTTCAACTCAATATTAAAATTTAAACTCCCATTGTGGATACCTGGCATTACTTTCTTTAGTCTGATATAGAAATATGTTGAACTTGCTGCAAGGAAATATAGACTATTGGAATCTCTTGCATTTCTATGATCCCATCAAGAAACTAAGATAAAAACCAAAACAAAAATAAATTACAAGAGGATTAGGACATATGATTAAATGCCTGGAGTCCAGGGAATTCCCATCTTATCATGATCTCCCAGAATTCACTACTACTAGCAGTTTCTGGGTGTTGCCATTTTGAATTGTGCCATATAGTTGGATTAAGATGGTGGCAAGGTCATATAGGGTAATCAAGACATGTGGCTAACCCTACACTGATGATGTCAACAACCACGATGGAGATCAGATCACATAGTTGCCTCCCTCTTGGTGAGGTCATTAGCCATGATGTGACCAATGCACAGGGATACCTTAATGAACTCAGCTCCATGATAAAATAGGCCCATCTCCCACTAGGATACAAGTTCTGTGGGATTCACATATCTCACAGGTTAAATGTCTACATTAACCTTTTTTTTTTTTTTTACTTTTAGAACAGCACTTGATATAACAGGGAGAATTTACCCTCAGATATATAGGCCCCAAACAGGAAATCAAAGCAATACATGATCTCAAACCAAGGAAGGAAGGGAGTCCATGTCACTCACCACCCATTGCAACTGTGAAAACAAATCCATGTCCTCTTCATTCTTAGATATAAGCTGTTACTGGAAAAGAAACTTGTGAACGTAGCAGAAATAAATGGGGAGGAGCTATGTCTAGTGCACGCATCCTGTGGCAATTGCTAAGAGCACATCTTGCCTCAGCATGGGGTGTGACTCCCCTTGCTCACTGAAATTTAAAATGCTTCTGTCCAACTATGAATGTGGCTGGCCTTGGCAACATATGGTCTAAGCATTACTTACTTGGTCCCCAATCCAGGCGTGAGGTCAAAATTCCAGGGTCCTCTCTCTGTTCTTTTACCCCACCCATGGAGAAAACCCCTGGTGGAGAAAAAAAAAAAAACAAATAAACAAATCCAAACAAACAAAAATTCCTTCAAAACCCTGAGAAAAGGGCCAGGAAGGAAATGGCCCTTTTAAATATTTTTTTTCTCTAGATTTTAGTTTGAAAAGCAAGCCTCAAATGCTTCAATGCAAGTCAGAAAGATAGGCAAGAGTTTACTGGCTCATCAGCCAGATGTACTTCATAGAAAAATCTCTGTGTGGCCACCAAACAAATGGTATTAGATTTGGGGGATCTGTTTGTGGTCACTGAGATGATATGGGGAGAAAGAGCATTCGCTAGAGGGTTCAAAGTCTCAGTCATAAAAAGGATTTTAAAGGGCTGAAGAGATGGCCTAGTGGTTGAGTGCCAACTGCTCTTGCAGAGGACCCGGGTTTGATCCCCAGCACCCACGTGGTGTCTGAGAGCTGTCTTTGACTCCAGTTCCAGGGGAATCTGACGCCCTCTTCTGACCTCCACGGCATTGAACCACATGGGTGCACAGACCTGCATGCAGACAGTACATTCATACACATACAAGAATAAATAAAAATTGAAAAAATAAAATAAAATAAAAAATAAAAAGGATTTTAAAAATGTATCCGAACTGAAACTTTAGAACAATTTCATGAGAATTTAAAGAAATATTCTCAAGGTAGAAAATCTGGGAATCTCAGCAGCTGCCTGGAGAATACCATAGGGAGAATTGAAAACACCATGAGGCCATGTAGATTTAGTGCCAGTATGGAGGTCAGACATGGGCCGGACTGGCAGTCGTGGCCAGGAGAAGAAAGTTTTAGAGAAAGAGTTGAGAAATACAAGATGGTAGGGCAGAGCAAAGTTTTAAAGAAAGCATGTTTAGAAATGGGTAGGAAGAAGAAAAGGAGAGATTACACTTTTCTGGAGAAATTGGAAAATCAGGCAGACCTACAGAGATCTATATATCTGTGGTCAAATCCAGAAGCGTTGAGACCCTCCACACCCCTTTGTTGGCAGCACAGGTGGGATGACACAAAGAGAATTTGATAAGCAAAGCAAGGGTTAGGGGTGGTTGAACCATCTTGCCTGTGCAGTGGCCAATGTAGGCAAGAGCTGTATGAAAATTTATCAAGTTTATATTGAAGCCAAGTCATGTTGCAGGTGAGGCTTGATAATATCCCTGAGTCTAAGAGGAGAGAGATTTCAAGCAGCAGCAGGAGAGAGAGAAAGAGAGATGTGGGGGGAAGGGCCAGAGACACTCTGATCCTCAAACCCCTGAGATAAGGAGGTAGAGATCCTTCCAACTCCAGGATGAGGAAGGGGAATGTGAGGTCTTCCCAGATCACCAGCAGCCTTGAGAGGCGTCCCTGTCAGGATGCTGATCTCAAGCAAGCAAAAGCCCAAGTCGTCTGTCCTGGTGTCAGTCAGAGAGGGGTGTGATGGGGAGGGGACAGAGAGTGAAAAAGAGCTAGGAAGAAGACAGAGAAATAGACCAGGAGCTCCCTGAGGGTAGTACTTAACCAGGACAGAGGAAAGCAGTTGAGAAGATGGACTCAAACATTTCAAGCCAGATGTGCTGGATGTCAGGAGCCAGCAGAGGATAAGTTGGTCCTTGTCAAGGAGGCCAGCAGTTTGCATTTGGTAGGAGGGACCAAGTCATTGGATACCAAGGAGTCCCTCCTGGGTTCTCAGCACCAAATATATGGAAAGAGGTGCAGGAAGACCTTCAACCAAGACAACTCCATGGGGGAACATCTGTTTATTGGGGTTTATTGGGGAACAGAATTCTGGGCTACCTCTTGCCAGGAGGAAACAAATGGAGTTCATATTTTAGATATTATGATTATACTCAGAAATGATAAGAAATTCAGGTAGACGTAAACTAGATTCTTTGAGTTGGAACATCAAAAATTTAGGTCATATAATGTAAAGATAAATTGGTTCCTAACATCAGCCATGGGAACTATGCATTACCCCTGTAACCAGCTTAGTTCAAATTCCAGATCTCTATCACTCAACTTTGTGACTTCAGATTGAATATTTCAAGGACCTGTTTCTTTACAGTGGTCATGCAGGGTTACAACATAAATTTTATAAAGTATTTTCTCAGTGTCACACACCTTGCAATCTGAAAGAGCACCTTCTCTCCTTTCTTGTTGTCCTTGCCCTCCTCAAAATACATTCTGAGAATAGAACATTAAACAAACCTTAATAAATTTGAGTTTGAACTTTCATTTACATGTCTTCTCCATGATGAGGGATTCTAAGACTAAAAGATCTTTAGTTCCCTAAGGGGAGGGGGGAGAAGAGGAGAGGGAGAGGGAAGGAGGAAGTAAGGAGGAAGGCACTGAAGGAAGCAAGGATTGAGCAGCAAATTCGGTTTCCCAGCAGGTTTCTACACCCTCAGGTGCTTACATTCTTTCTGCCTCTCTTCCTGATCTTCCCTGATGAGCCCTGAGCCTGGGGAAGGGTTGTGATATGAAAGTCCCATTAAAGGCAGAGCACTACACAAACTTGTTCTCTACACACTGACCATTTGTGGGTCTTTGCATTAATCCCATCTACTTCAAAAGAACGTTCTCTGATCAGTTTAAAGATGCACTAATTTAAAAGTCTAAAGAAGGAGGGTACTATTTTTTCTGGTGAAGTGTTGACAAAGTAAAAGCAAACAATTCACTCTCTAATATAATACCATGTAACAGCCCACATCAGTTTATAAGAGGATTATCCACTAAGTGTGGTCTTAGAATAGTAAATTCCTTAGGATAATGATTCAAAACTAATTTTTTTCTCAAAGCTAGAGTTGCTTGGATTATATTTAAAATTTATGAAGGAAGAATTCAACAAAACTGTGCAGCTTTTGACAAAACTATTGTCAGATACTGCAGGATTTGCTCCTAACATGCATTGCTGTTATGAATTTTTTTTAACTGTTTGGAGAATCCTAGTTATCTTCTTGTTTTTTGCTCTTTGTGGTAATTTTTGTAATATTCTACCATTTATTTTTTGCATATTTTTATTGTTATTAAACTTTTTCATACATCATTTCTCAGTCCAATTTAGATTCATTTCCCTTTCCATGCTCCCTGCCTACCCGAGTTAATGCATTCTGCCATACACGTCTCGCATCTTTTTCTGAGTCTTTCCAAAGTTTTTTCAAAGCAGAGGATTATTGTTTGGAGGAGAACTTCACTATTTTACTGGGGGGTATTTCTTTGTCCCATTCCTTTTGTTGTTGTTCCCTCCAATATAATATATATATATATAATATATATAATATATATATATATATTCACCTATACTAAAATTGGTCCTTCTGAAACCAAACTTGTTTTATCCAAAGTCAGTTCTTAGATTTCACAATTATTTTCCTTTTTTGATTTATTGTTACTCTAAAATATGCATACATAACCTCCACCCATATACCACAATACCACAAAGTCTGAAAATTAAGTGGTAGGTTAATTCTAGAACCTGTTAAGGGATTCACATTATAAGAGCACAGTTGCTTCACTTAGAGCATAAGTGAATATATTATTATTCACTTAGAGAATAAGTGAAGATATTATGCTAAGTGAAGAGCAAATGGTGACTTCACTTACCATAATATCTTCTAGTTCCATCCATTTACCTGCAAATTTCATGATGTCACCATTCTTTTACAATGCCATAGAACTCCAATTGTGTTGATTGTACCACATTTTATCTATCTACTCATCCTGAGTTTGAGGGGCATTTGGATTTGGTTCCACTCTTCACTCATTGTGAAGAGAAGCTGAGATAAACATGTCTGTGCATTGTATCTCCTGGTGGTAGGATGAGTCTTGTGGGTATATATCCAGGAGCGGTATGACTGGGTCAGGTGGTAGGCTCATTTTGAGTCTTTTAAGGGTTCTCTACATGCTTTCCATAATGGTTTGTACGAGTTTACATTCTCACCAGCAGTGTAAGCAGTGTTCCCCTTTCCCACAACCTCTCCAGCAATTTGGTACTCATTTGTTTTTTCACTCGATCCTATACTAGCCTTATGAGGTGAGATTATATCATAAAAATTTTTTTAATTGAATCTCCTTAATTATTAAATGATGTGGAACCTTTAAGAGTGTTTCCCAGAATGTATTAGCACTTTTCTGTTGCTGTGATAAAATTTACCATGCCAAGGACTTATCGAAGGAAGAGTTTATTTGAGCTTCACTTGATGGTTCCAGGGAATCAAGCCGGCATTTGTTGGCAGGAAGCATGGTGGCAGGGAGCTGGAGCCAGCAAGCCGAGGGTCCCATCTCGCCAAGAGCACAGGGAAGCAGAGGAGAGAGAGAGTCTGGACACCACAAGGCTTGTTAAACTCACTAAGCCTGCCCCCAATAACATACTTCCTCCAGCACGGCCACACCTTCTAAGACCTCCAAGAACAGTGCCACCAACTGGAGACAAAATGTCTGAATACTTAAAGCCTATGGGGGGACACTCTCATTCAAACCACCACTTCTTTTGGTCTACATGTCTGTTTTGTGCTAGTACTAGGCTGTTTTTATGACTATAACCCTGTAGTATAGTTTGAAGTCTGGTATAGTGACCCCCACCCCTTATTGCTCTTTTCACTCAGGGTTGCTTTGGCTATTTGGGATTGTACATTTTTCCATATGAAATTAAGGATTTTTTTCCAGGCCTGTGAAGAACCTCATGGGGATTTTAATTGTGATTGCATTGAATCTGTATATTAATTTGAGTAGAATGGACATTTTTACTATATTAATTTTTCCAATCCATGAGCAATTTTTATTGATTTTTTTGTTTCATAAAAAACATCTTGGGGCTGGAGAGATGGCTCAGCAGTTAAGAGCATTGACTGCTCCTGCGGAGGACACAGGTTTGATTCCCAGCACTAATATGATGGCTAAGAACAGTCTTTAACTCCAGTTTCAGGGAAATCTGATGCCCTCTTCTGACCTCCAAGGCATTGCACGACATGGGTGCACCAACCTACTTCCAGACAGTACACTCATACACGTAAAAAATAATAAATAAATAAAAATTAAAAAAAAATATTTATATACCCTCCTTCTGTACCCTTCCATAGTCCCCTTCCCCCATCAGATTTCATGCACACTGTCATTTATGTTAAGCCCTATCAAGTCAAGTTACTGTACCCAGACATCCTTTAATGCAGGTTCATCCAATAGGATCTAGTCAGCCTGTCTAGACTTTCCTCCTTAAAGAAAGTCAGCTCTTCCTTACAAAGCAGTAATTGGATACCAATGATTCTTTGGGACTGCTGCCCATCTTCCCATTTCTATTCTGAGTTTCTGTCTGCTTGGGTTTGCATGAGTCTTGTGCACGCTGACACCATTGCTGTAGATTCCTATGAGCAGGGTCTCCAGAGCCTGTAACATTCTTGTTTCCATATGGTCATCCGCCAATCCCCTAGCTTTTGCAGTCTTTCTTCCCCCAATTCCTAAATGGTCCTTGAGTCCTCAGTGAGTCTAGTTTAATGCAGGAGTCCTGTCCAAGAGCCACATGGTACAGACTCATATTCTCTATGCTTTGACCATTTGTCTTCATTACCCTCTGTTGCATGAGGAGGCTTCCATGATAAGAGTCCAGAGATGCCTTAGTATTCTCTCTAGCCCTTGTTCCATGATGTTCCATGAGCCTTAGGTGTAGAGGTTCCACTGTAGATATGTCACTTAGGGTTGGACATTTCTTCTTTTTTTTTTTTTTTTTTTTGGCTTTATTTGGACAGGGTCCTCCCTGTTAAGCTTCTGGGCTGTCCTGGAACTCACTCTGTAGACCAGGCTGGCCTTGAACACACAGATATCCACCTGACTCTGCCTCCTAAGTGCTAGGATTAAAGGCATGCACCACCATGCCCGGCCTAGCATTGGACATTTCATGGACATTTATTCTCTGTAATTGGTTTGTGGAGCTGTGTTATAGTCTCTATCTGCTACAAAAGAAGCTTCTGTGATGAGTGGTGACTAGAAAACTTGCCTGTACATCCTTGTACAGCCTTACGGTTTTGGGATCTATGACCCCTCCAGCCATGTGTATTTGACTATGTTTACAATACCACACATTCATTTCTTCCCATTGAATGGGCTTTAAGTCCAGTTAGGTAGCTATTGATTACCTCCAAGATAAAAGTACCACTACTGCCCAGTGTCATTTACTGTGCCAGTCATTGTTGTAGTCAGCACTAAATTTTTCAAAGACCTTCCACACTTCTAAAATTTTTCATTAAAGTCCTTCAAATTAATGAAATGTATTGAATTATTTTTCCAGAAACACCAATACTTTCCTTCAAAGCAAAATCTACTGCATATTATCAAAACTTTTGAGCAATAAAAATAAAAGTAACCAAAGTAGGCAAGCATTATGAACCAAAACCAAATGAGAAAGCAGATGTGCATAACAAGTATCCTAGGTCCAGCTAGACCTGGGAAATAGCTGAGTCATCAATGTTTATAATCCTATTAACTTATAACCCAGTTTCACAAATTTACCAACTGGACCCTCTAAACAACCACTCTCCCTATTTCAAAATTCAGAAGAGTTTATGATTCACAGGATGCCTCTGTGAAACACCAGGGAATGGTGTTTCTACTCTGCCTCTCCAATTGCCTTTTGTTATGTATGATATACACTATTCAGGTTTATAGTAATTTCACACAAATCTCTTCCCCAAATATAGACAGAAGCTCATGGCAAGACTTACAAACCACCAAGGGCCATGTGGTCAATTTTATGTTGTGTGTCCACACTTGTGTGATTGTTTATGTATGGGTGTGTGCACTTGTGGTGAATGTGAGTGCATGTGTATAAGTGTGTACGCAAGTGTGCAGAAGTCATAGGACAATATCAGAATTATTTCTCAGGCACTGTCCACCTTTTCTTTGAGACAGCATGTTTCAATGTCCTGGACCTTTGACCAGTGGACTTTACTAGCTAGCTAGGAGCCTTCTAGATCTGAGTGTTCACCTCTCATCTTGCCTTCTCCAGGATTGCACAGACATGTGTATCATTGTTCCTGGAGTTTTCCTCGAATTCCAGGGACCTGAATTCTCGTCCTCATGCTTGTAAGGACTGGAGCCATCTTCTCAGCCCAGTTTTCCTTTTTTAAAGTAAACATCTCTGTCAGCTGTACTTTGTAAGGAAATTAAAGTTGAAAACTTTATACTAATAAAATATTAGAAGACCAGCTTTCGGTAACTTTGCAACATAAATCTCAACACCAAACAGAAAAGAAATCGAATGTTGTGATTTGGTGAAGGTAATAAAATAGGATTCCCAAATATCCATGATTTCAGAAACAAAGTTTTTCACAGCTATTCTACAGTATTTTATCTTTTCTTTGCCTGGAACCATTTTTGTTAAATAATGATAAGAATATAATAACATAAAGCTTATCATATTCCTTACTTTAGTGGACCATTACAGCGTAAGGAACCTCAGAACATTGATTATCCACTAATACTTTCCAGCTCAAGAACTTTGTCTTCCTCCTGCATACAAATGCCATCCCAATTAAGTTTCAGTTATTCATTTCCCCTCACCAGCCCTTAGTCATCTCTAGCATGCTGAAGGGTTCTTCACGATTGTCTATTCTAGATATCTCAGAGGAGTGCAATACCATAGCACATCATCCCTAGTGAAGTGTCCCCAAGGGCTCTACTTTGTTTTGTAAATACCCCTCCAATCCCATGGCCCATTAATAAACAGTTGATCCCTAGTACTTAGAGCTATTAAGAGGTAGTGCTTAGCAGGAGGAAGTTATTGTGGTTATTGTGGATGTGCCCTAGCAATAGGCATCTGGCCTCTTCCTCTCATTCTTGTTTTGTTTTGTTTTGTTTTTCCTTTCCCAGAAACCATGAGGTTGCCAGCTTCCTCTGATACACACTTACATGGTGATATGCTCCTCTGATAAGACCTAAAAGTAATAGGCTAGCCACAGATAGAAAGCTCCCAAACTGTGAATCTTAATAAACATTTCCTGTTTAAAATTGATTTTGTTATATTGATAGAAAGCTCACTAACATCTCAGCAACATCATTTATGTTGTAGCATGCTTCAGAATTTTACCCTTTTTTAGTAATTGAATAATATAAATTTTCATTTTTGGTGCAAAATCAGGGTCTTATATATGTTAGGTAAGTACCATTGAGCTATATACCTAAGCTCTCCAATGTATGTAAATATGATATTTTATTTATTCAGTCTCTGTTGGTAGACATTTTAGTTTTTTACCTAAATTTTAAGCCAAACAAAATTTATCAGGATGCTATAATGATCCATACTTATAATGGGGAGGTAGACATTTCTATTTTTGAAGGTGACTGAGGAGGCAATAAGAATCACTTTGTAGGGGCTGGAGAAATGGCCTAGCGGTTAAGAGCGCCGACCACTCTTACAGAGGACCTGAGTTCGATCCCTAGAACCCACATGGTGGCCGAGAACCATCTGAAACTCCAATTCCAGGAGAACTCCAGTTCCAGGGGAGTCCGACACCCTCTTCTGACCTCTGCGGCATTGCACTACACGGGTGCACAAACCTGCATGCAGACACTACATTCCTACACATACAGAAATAAATAAAATTAAAAAAAAAATCACTTTGTAATCTTTTGTAGCAGTGAGATGGCAGCTCACATTAACGTTGAGTCAGTTATTCAAAATCTGAGCAGCCTGTAGGGCTTCACTTTTCCTCTTCCAGGTCTTCTTCCTACTTTTCCTGGTGGGTATTCTGTATCCTGTTTTACCCATCTCTTCAGAAAATACTTCCACCTATGCTGAACAGCAGACTGAACTGATGTCTTGGGCCTTTCTTTCAAATTGACTCTGTAAGTGTCATTCTTTTATTCAATTTCCTTTCAATCACTTAGAAGCTTAGATAACTTATGGCTTTAATAAAAATGAAAAATGAGGGTTTCTACGCACTAGTTAATTACATTCTCATTATATCTGATTGTTGGTCAGAAGAAAATGAAGTTTTATATAGACTTCCCCGCAAATTAAGAAAATATAGCTTTAACTGAACTAAAGAAAGATCCCTTCATCTCTTTCAGAATATATATGAAAGATCAAAAAATTTACTTTTTGCTGTGTCCTCTACCAAAACATGAGATTCCCTTCTCCTACTTGCTTACCTCTCCCCTGCCTGCGTATATTTGAGAACAGACCGGGAAAGAAAGCCAATCTGGAGCATGAAGTGGTAATATTTTGTTTCATTGAATATTGTACAAAACCAAAAGCAGCACAGAAATATATACATATGTATAGATATAGCTATACTTTATAAATAAGCATATTTATCTTAAAATAAAATATACTATTTGATCTCTTGTGAAAATTCTTTAATTTTGAACTAAATTTTCATATCACTTTATATTCATTCCCTTCTTCATATATAGGACAGGAACAGAAATGAAGGTTTTTTTTTCTTTTTTTAATCAATCATTGAGAATTGTCATGGTCTAATCACTTCTGAGGAAATGATTTAGCAATTACTTCAGTCAAGGTGCATGACAATGAGCAGTGACCTCATTTTATTCAAATTAGGGTGCTACAGAGAGAGTACTGCAAATGAAAAGACTTGTTGAATTATTCAAAGCCAGTGCATAGCTTCTACAGGGTAAAAGGTACAGGTTTCCAAACAGTTCTTACAGCTTCAGAGCAATAGTTATAGAAATGCATATGCTCCATAGTATCTTATGCAATTGCAGTTACTACCAGAAGACACCTCTGAGAAGCCGTGTTAGATACCATAGGCTCTAAAATAAGACTGCATGGTGGTCCATACTCTGAGTTTCAACTTATTGATTGTCAAAGAAATATACCAATATTAACATCCATAAGGACATCTACACATTATATATATAATGTATATATGTATGCAAGTATACACATACTCATATAGACACAGAGTTATCTTTCTGTATTCTTTCAGTTCTGCATTTGTGATTTCAACCAATCATATTTTAAAATATTCAGATACTAAACACAGTTTATAGACACACTATACTGTTTTACATGATCTGAGGATTGTCATATCTGTGTGGGTTCCTATAATCACCCCTCACAGATACAAGTCACAAATATATATATATATATATAATATATTATATATGTGTGTGTGTGTGCGTGTGTATATATCAGGCTTATGCACTGCAGACTCATGTATGGTAATGCTACATATTTTCCATGGTTTCTTTCCATGGTGTCACTTGCCTTATACTCAACTGCAGACTGAAAATATTAAGTGGATCATTGTAGAAATAAGCAATTCATAAGTTTTAAGTTGTGTCTTTCTAAGAAGCATAATGAAGCCTCATGGTATCCCCTTTTGTCTTGATTGGGATGAGGATCATTGCTTTGTCTATATGATACCTGCCCTAGTTTTCTTTCTATTGCTGTGATAAAACACTGACTAAAACCAACTTGGGGAGTCCTCCATCATGGGAAGCAGGAACTTAAGGACATATCATGAAGGAATAGTCCTTATTAGCTTGCTCTTCTTGCAGTGCTCAGCCTGCTTTTATTTTTTTGTCTTTTTGAAACTGGGTCTCCCTGTAGCCCCAGCTGTCCTGGAACTCACTCTGTAGACCAGGCTGGCCTTGAACTCACAAAGATCTGCATGCCTCTGTTTCCAAAGTGCTAGGATTAAAGGCGTGCACCACCACGCCCGGATCAACCTGCTTTTTAATACAAACCAGAACTACTTGATCAGGACTAGCATCCAACAGTGGCCTGGGACCGCGGGAAGTTAAAACATCTTAAAAGTTACTTTGATAACCAAATTGATACAGCTCTCAAACTAAAATTATACAGTTGTATTTTAGAACAAAAAGTCACAATTCTTTGACTCCTATAATTTTTCAGTGTTGTTTACTAACAAAACTATAATACAAAGATTAATAATACTGTTGCTCTATTGTGAGTTTGCCATTCATTCCCCTTTCAAATTCTTCAACTTATACAAAGTTCTTCAATGTAATCATGTTATCTTTTTATAAAGCAATGCTAATTTTATTTTTTTTATTTTATTTATTTCTGTATGTGTATGAATGTACTGTCTGCATGCAAGTTTGTGCACCCGTGTCGTGCAATGCTGCGGAGGTCAGAAGAGGTTGTCGGATTCCCCTGGAACTGGAGTTCTCCTGGAATTGGAGTATTCAGACGGTTCTCGGCCACCATGTGGGTGCTGGGGATCGAACCCGGGTCCTCTGCAAGAGCGGTCAGCGCTCTTAACCGCTAGGCCATCTCTCCAGCCCCAGCAATGCTAATTTTAAAAAGAGTAAACCTACAGTCATAAACATAGCCAATCTGATGGAGGAAATGCCTCAATTGAGGTTCCCTTTTCTGAGATGTGTCAAGTTAACAACTGAAGTTTAACCAGGGTAATGGCCACCTATAATCATGCAGCAGCCATGTTCCTTATCCATTGGACCTTGTGGTGTCACTGTGCTGATGTACAAGTCACCCTCTTCTACTGGTCTCAGCATAGAAGTAGAAATGCTTGTGGCTTTATTACAACATAAACTTATAATTTTCTTATTAGCTGTTATTTTTTCAGTATGCCTAGTTTATGAAATATTGTCATAGTTATATATTTATAAAGAATTACTGGATATAGGGGCATGATTTTCTATACTTTCAGGGATGTATTGGCTGTTATGGAAGAGATTTCCCATGAATAAGTAGGAAATGCTCTTTATAATGAATGTACATGTTCATAAATTCTGCACTGCTTTTATAATCTTTAACTCTCTATGTATATATAGCTTATTTCTAAATATATAGTATATTATATATATTATATATACACTGAAGACTATATTTTATATAATATGTGCAGTATTCACTTGTTTGTAAATTTAACATATCTAGTTATATATTACATATACATAGTATATATGTATATTGTATATATGATGTATTGTAGTTACTCTATTTGCATGATTTCTTTTATTTGAATATTTTAAATCACAAAGATTGTCATTGCCAAATACCAAGATCCATGGAAATTGATATTCATTGCAATCATACGTCTTCTCACCACAGCAAACTCTTATGGATTTTTTTGATATTATTCACCCTATGCAGTAAACAGTAGGCACTCATAGCCTAAAACAACCAACAGACAGTACAAGGGATATACATAGTTTACATAACATTGTCCCTGACAATGAGCATTTAACCCACATGGGTGGCAATAATATTTGACATACTTTTTTCCTCAAAGAACAAATCTGCTTTTTCACATTCCATTTGAGATACCTGATGAAGCCTAGGGTAGCTGATGGCCTTCATATAGAGCCTTAAGTACTAAGCTGCCATAGCTATCCAGCAGCTTGTTCATAACTCTTAACAATGAATACCCTTTATTCATTATCTCCATGCATGCTGAAGCAAAAATAAAAGAAAAGCTTTATTACATTGCCCAAGCTAAAGTTATTACTAGATGTAAGAGAGAGGTCCAAGTTCTGGCAGCAAGGTCTAGACTTAACAAACATGTTCCCACATGCATTCCTATGTAATCTTCAGTATCCTTCACCTTTTGGGTTTGAGAGCTTTTGCTTTTCCTAAAAACCCAGTGTAGATTTTGTCTTGTTTATGTACCTGATCCAGTCCTGCCCTCTCTGTGACTTGTGATTCCTGTGAGAAGTGAGTATGTACAGTTACCTGGCCTCTGTTCTTTGACCCTCTGAGGGCCTGGCCTCTAGTCATGTTCACCACCCAAACCTACCACTGGTTACCCCAGGGTTATTCTGATACAGTAACATAGTACAGAAGGGAGTGACTCACTCCAATTCTTCAAGAAAACTCATGGTGGTTTTTGTTAAGTTTTTTGAACCTCTGCACAGAATGAAATCCTTCCATGTCAAAATGGACACAGGCACTGGATTTACTGCTGAGCATTTAACCCACATGGGTGGCAATAATATTTTGACACATTTTGTTCATCAAAGAACAAACCTGCTTTGGCACATTCCATTTGAGATCCTTGATGAAGACTAGGGCAACTGGATGACCACACCTTGAGTCAATACAGGCAACAATACGCCCTTTCTTATCTCTTCTCTATTACAGGCTTAAACAAGCACTGAACTCATGGGTTTTCTTCTCTTTTCTTTTGAATAAAAAAAACCATTGCCATTGAATATGGCTTAACATAAACAATTTCTTCTATGTAACTATTAGTCAATGCCCTGACAATAATAAACTCTTGATTAATATGAGACTGAAGAAAAATAGGAAAAAATTGTCTGGATTCAAAAGAACAATGTTTTATCTAAAATTGGAATTAAATGATGTGAGGAGATAACTAAAGAAATTAAAAAGCATGCTTTCAGTTTAATCCATCACTTCATGATAGTTTTACTCAAGCATTGCTGCTATTTTTTTATAACTGGCTTCTATAGTAGGTGTTTTCTGGCTCTAATAATGTTTTTTTATTTATTATTTTTATTTTATTTATATGAGTATAATGCCTGCATGTAGGAAGGTGTACCCAAGTCCAGCACTTCCCAAGAGGTCAGTAGAGGGCATCTGATCACTTGGAACTGGAGTTACAGACAGTTGTTATCTGCCATGTGGGTGATAGGAATCGAACCCAGGTCCTGTGTAAGAGCAACCAGTACTCTTAACCACTGAGCCATCTCTCCAGCCCACTGTTAAAGTTCTGATAGAAGAACATAGTAGATATACTAACACAGATTCACACTTCTTCAGAAGAGCTGCCCAATAGACTTTTGCTGTGGATTGCCACCTGAATATCCCCTAGAGGACAACGGACACAGTGGGGTCTCTACCCTGTGGTGCTATCCATAGGCAGTGGAACATTTACAGGGGGGCTTATTGGAAATATTTTAAGTGGATGAGTGTGAATCTTGAAGTGAATATTAAAATGCAAGCTTCTTTCTGTCTCTCCCATGGCTTCCTGGCTGCTATAAATTAATCAAGTACTCCATCATGCACTTTCACAGTGACTTACCGTGCCACCACAGGCCCAGAGGAGTAGTTCCAGGTACCAAGGTCTGAAAGGTCAGAAACTCTGAACCAAAATAGACCTTTCCACCTTATAAATTGATTATCTAGGGGCTGGAGAAATAGCCTAGAGGTTAAGAGCACCGACTGCTCTTGCAGAGGGCCCGGTTAGATTCCCCAGCAGCCACATGGCGGCTAAGAACCGTCTGTAACTCCAATTCCAGGAGAACTCCAGTACCAGGAGAATCCAAGACCCTCTTCTGACCTCCGGGCATTGCACAACACGGGTGCACAAACCTACATGCAGACAGTACATTCATACACATACAAAGATAAATAAAATTAAAAAAAAATTGGTTATCTCAGGTATTTTATTGCAGTGACTAAAATCCAACATAAACATTCAGCAGTATTGGAAATATTCTTCTACATTGTCCAGCATGATAGCCACTAGCTACATACAGTTAACAAGACCTTTTATTTATTTATTTATTTTTTTTGTCTTTTTGAGAGAGGGTCTCCCTTTAGTCCCAGCTGGCCTAGAGCTTAGAGCTCACTTGGTAGACCAGGTGGAGCTTGAACTCACAGAGATCCACCTGCCTCTGCCTGCCAAGTGCTAGGATTAAAGGTGTGTGCTACCACGCCTGGCCAAGCAAGACCTTTTAAACGTGATGAATGGAACAGAAGACTGCAGTATAAAGTTGTCTTGTATTTTTTTTTTTTAATTTAGCTAAATGCACCTGTGTTCTACCCTACTGGCTAGTGCAACTCAAAAGAGTTATTTTAAAATGAATAATCTCAAGTGACTGGCAAATTATTCAGATTATTTAAATTGATTGTTCCTTTGGAAACTTCGTGTAGAAAATACATTCAAGGTGTGCCGGGCATGGTGACACATGCCTTTAATCCCAGCACTTGGGAGGCAGAGGCAGGCAGATCTTTGTGAGTTCAAGATCAGCCTGGTCTACAGAGTGAGTTCCAGGACAGCTGGGGCTACAGGGAGACACTGTCTCAAAAAGACCAAAAGAAAAGAAAAAGAAAAAAAAGAAAAGAAAACACATTCATAAACCAAACAATGATTTGGAATCATTCATTTTTATAATATTTACTATATTGAAAAATTCACATTCCTTTTCATAATATTTAATATACTGAAAAAATTCACAAATGTAAGGAAACAACAGAGGAATACCACTAAACTACATTTCTGGCGTTAATTTTTAGCTGATATATATAAGAACATAAAAATTACATGTAGCAGTGGAAGGCTGTGATATTTAAACTCATTTGCATATTGTGTTATGTTTAAATCAAGTTAAACATTTCTCAATTTAAAAACATATCAATTCTTCAGTTATATATATTTAAATTCTCTCTTCAAAATAATTTGAAATATATTGCATTATTATTCATTATATTTGCAATTTTGTGCTATTATTATTATTTTTTTTTTGTCTTTTTGAGACAGGGTCTCCCTTTTGTCCCAGTGGCCTGGAGCTTACTATGTAGACCAGGAGGGCCTTGAACTCACAGAGATCTGCCTGCCTTTGCCTCCCGAGTGCTGGGATTAAAGACGTGTGCCACCAGGCCAAAGCTAATTTTTAATCAAATATTTACTGTATATAATTCCTTGTAATTTGGGACTGTGCATTATTAAAGACTTATTTTAACTGATATATATGATAGTGCCTTTCTCTCTATTTTCATAATTAAGAGTCAAATACATTGATACTTTCTGCTATTCTAACTAAAAGACTCAGAAAAAAATAACTAAAGGAAGATTGATATTGACTAACTGAAAGGTTGACACTGTAGAACTAAATAGCTGGTGATACACAACTCTACTTTTGAGTTACTACTTGATAAAAAGTTAACCATAATATTTTATGCAATTAATTTGAAATTCAGCTGATTCTATAGATTTGTAATTATATTTCTTATATTTTATTTAGAGTTTTTTTTTTAAATATTAAAATGGAGACCCTGGGGCCAATATCTGAGATACATTTGTGTATATTCTATGAGTTTGGAAACATTTTTTCTCTGCACTTAGTTTTTATGTGCTGCAGATCTCATACCGCCACGGCACTGGGGTCCTTCCCAACTAACTTTTATTATAAAGCAGAACAGTAAAAGGTAAATCTTCCAAAGAGAAATAAATCTCTCATTTCAAAAATGAAATGTGTGGAAGTCCTGAGAAGATCTGAACTTTCTATTTATATAGTAGATTCAAATACATCTTTATTTAGATTGTTTTTACTTTTGTTGATTTGACATTGGCCCCAAAACAAAATGAGATGAAAGCTTACTATGTATGTCTTTGAATAGCTATCATTCTCCTAATATTCAGATTATGGTAAATGGGCACAGTATCTCCAACTGTAGCTGCCATAGTAAAAAGCTTTTCACACTGAGAGGTTGCTTATCAAGACATAGGCCTTCCCCCTCCATGGGAGGAACTACCTCAACTACAACAGTAAAGCTGTAGGAGAGAAACTTCTGCAGAGTACTGAACGAGATGACCAGACTAGAATGTCCTACCCACTCAGAATATCATTCAAGAATGTGAATGATGTCAATGTTTCCTGTTTAATAATATTGAGTAGGTTGTGGTGGTTCACGCCTTTAATCTCAGCACTCAGAAGGAAAGACAGGAAGATTGTTGTGAGACAAAGGCCAGCCTGATCTACATAGGGAGTTCCAAACCGGTGGGAAACCCTGTCTCAAAAAAGAACACAAAAAGTGAGGGAATTTTTGCTTAAACCATTTTCTTATTTTGAGAATTTATAAGAATGATTGTGATAGTGAAAATGTTTAATCTACATTGAAGAAAAAATGAGTTTTGAGGACACACTATTTGAAACACAAATGAAAATCTTGTAGACATTAACCTTATACAGGTTTTAGGATAATTCTCACAAGCTGAAAATGTAAGATATGATATAATATGATATGATATTATTATATCCAAAATTACAAAACAAGTTTATTGGAACCAACATAAAATTATGGCATGTCATAGAATCAGAATGAATTTTAATGTTTTATAGCAAATAAGGTACTGTGATGGACATTAATTATATATTTAAAATAACAACAGCAATTTGAATGTTATTCCCATAAAGAAATGATAAATGCTAATAACTCTAGTCATTAAAGACATAAACATTGAAATATCACAATGTACTTCCAAGATATGTACAACCATTATATGTCAGTTTAAAATGAGGGAATATCATTTTAAATTATAAGGCAAAATTCTGAGTAAACTAAGAGACAAATAAAATGCTACAGTATAAAATAATTAATAATAAGAATTCATAAGAAGAATAAAACATACCAAGAATGATAGCACTTAGAGAAAATATTAATTTTTAAGTATTTGTTTGAAATGCTTTCTACAACTGAAGGTGATGAAGTTAGAAAGGTATATTAATAATAATTTTTAAAGAATGTAAATGTTAGCAATAATGTAACTAAAGTAAAAGTAAAGACAAAGAAATCCAAGTCAAAGCTAAGTCTCACAAAAGACAGACACAGCAGACAAACTATTGGCTTGATGCTCCAGTCAGTTTGTGATAAGGCCATTATTGTTTCATTGGTACCAACACCAGATAAACACTACCACAAAATGGAATAAGTGCAATACTCTTGAAAAACATCCACCAAATATATCTGCTTGTGATTCTGAGTTAAGTTTGACATAAAGTTTTGAGTTAATATGGCAACTATGGCAAGCGTGTATGCATGGGTAGGACGTTTTATGAAAAAAAAACCTCTTTAGCAAAGTATTTCTAGGAATCTGGAAAATAATACTGAGTTAATTTTCCTTATGTCTTAAATCTTCTAATACAGTTTTTCTATTAGCAAGAAACTAGAAATTTCTAGATTAGAATCTTAACTGTTGTGAAGGTCTTCTAAGCTCAGTCCTGAAGATTTCAAGTCAATTATGTGACAAAATAGGATGTGGCACAAAGACTAACAACACCAAACTGGACTGCTGCCCAGGTCACAATTATCACTGTCTCACCTCTCTACACAGAGGTGGGTGCTATAAAATATTCACATTTATAGCCCCAATATTCAGCATAGAAGTCTCTTGGGGCTGGAGAGATGGCCTAGCGGTTAAGAGCGCCGACCGCTCTTACAGAGGACCCGGGTTCAATCCCCAGCACCCACATAGCGGCCGAGAACCGTCTGAAACTCCAATTCCCCAGAACTCCAGTTCCAGGGGAATCCGAGACCCTCTTCTGACCTCCGCGGCATTGCACGACACGGGCGCACAGACTTGCATGCAGACAGTACATTCATACACATACAGAAATAAATAAAAATTAATTTAAAAAATTTAAAAAAAAAGAAGTCTCTAGGCATGTATTAAATAAGGATGGATGTTAGACTTGAATTGAGCAGTGATACTATTTAAATACCACGGTGTAACTCTTACCCATCTACCCATTCCATTACATACTTACTGAACAATTATATATGCCACTCATGTACAATAAACAAGAAACAAAACCACCTAGCTTTCCAGAAATCATTTTGGAGCAGAATGAAACAAGAAGTAATTAAATATAAAGAAATAAATTATGTGGTACACTTAATAAGCGTCATGGAGAAATACAGAAGGGAAATGGAATGAGGAGTTTAAATAATGTAAACAGAGATTGCATAGCACAGTGGTTATACTTCAATGGAAAGGTGAAGTGAATGAAAGAGGCATCTGTCTAGGAGAAAAGTGCTGCACAATTGGAATGCTGCTGGCATGCCCTAATTCTAAAGAGGCATAGTTATTTCATGGGTCAACCAGGAGGCTCTTGCATTTGGAATTCAATAAGCAAGAAGGAAAACTGCAAACAATGACATGAAATGTATACATAGGAACTGTAAAGACTTTAGGCTTTGTTCTGGATGAGAAGAAAAGCTCTGAAAGGATTTTGAGCATAAAAAAATAGCATAATAACCTTTTTTTAAAAAAGTCAGGATCCTTCTGTGCCTACAATGACAAAAGAAAGGGTAGTAAAAAACATTAAGCAGCCAGGCATGGTGGTGCATGCCTTTAATCCCAGCACTCAGAGGCAGAGGCAGAGGCAGAGAGGCAGGCAGTTCTCTGTGAGTTCAAAGCCAACCTTGTCTACATAGTGAGTTCCAGGACAGCTGGGGCTACAGGGAGACCCTGTCTGAAAAAAAAAAAAAAAAAACCATGGAGCAAGTCTTTAAGAAAATTATGACTGAGGTAAGAAAATAATTATGAGAGGAGAACATTCGAATATGTTAATTCATTGCTGAGAGTAGATATGTTCAGTTCAGTGAGTGATTCAAAACTGAATTATGTGTATATATATATATATAGTATATATATATTATTTTTTTTACCTAAGCAACTAGAAAATGCCATTTTCCTGAGCATAGGGGCCACCAGCTTTAGTAGGAATTTAGCTTGGGACATGTGTTTGGGTTTCTAATAAATACAGTCATCAGTCTTGGCTGACTATGCATTTGAGAGTTACTAGATTAAAACTCAAAGAATGAGCTGACATAGAAAGAACAGCTCAAGAACCGAGGGATATCAGCAAGGTGGTTGGGGGGACACAGCACTCAGTGTCGCTGGTTTCAGCTACTTTTCTGATTACTGTGACCAAATACAGGGCATAAACAGCTTTTGGGAAGGATTTATTTTGTTCACAGTGTTTTGGAGTGACTGTCCATTTTGGTGAGAAGGACACAGTGGAACAGAGCAAGCAGGCCACATAATCGCATCCAAAGGACAGAAAGGAAGGGGCCGAGGAAAGTCATGGCCTCAAAGAACCCACTAGCATGGATCTGCTTTCTCCACTCAGTCAAGAAGTTCTCCTACTTCCCAATGCCATGTTTGAATTCTGAATCTATCAATAAATTAAAAAGCTCATTAGGTTTGAGCCTTCATAATCTAATTATGTCTTGGAATGCCCTCACAGACATGCATGGAAGTGTGCTTTACCAACATCCTCTGTATATCTCAGTCCATCACTCTTGTAACATAGGAGGTGACCAGCAAAATTTGGTGTGATTTCCTACATACCAGGAAGGACGTACCCACTCAGGATCTTCCCAGAAGAGAGTAGAAAGAGGTCTTAGTGCAGTCACTAAAGACTGGACAAAACCAGGTTTGGAGAGGCCTGAGCAAAGCTCATAGATAGAGAATATTTCAAAGAGAGTAGGAGGAGAGAAATTGGAGACAGCAAGTAGTTTACTTTTGTGACACATCCAGATGGGGAGAAAGTGTTGTCTACCTTCGTGAAGTGGGCACATAGATTAGGGTTTGATTGATGGATGGAGGTACGGCTGTCTGCTTGCATGTGCTGCAGTGTACCCAGTGCAGAGAAAGGGAGGAGGGGCGGAAGTTCACAAAGGCAACAGGAGGGTAGTTTCAGCAGAATAACTGGGCCTGGTCTCTGATGCTCTAAGCTCATCATGGAGAGGGGGATGTGAAGAAAGAGGCAGTGAAGATTTCTGGAGACAAACAGGCTGTGAAATAGCTCAGAAGAGCGAATGAGAACCTTCAGAAGAGCATTAATTCAATGTGAGCCCCACTGCTAGGATGTGGTATATTCCTCTAACTGGGAGTAGAGTAGATGAAGAGATCAATCTAACAACCAACGGAAAACCACAGAGTGGAAGAGAGTGAAGGGGTTTTCTGTTGACATTCGCGTTCACACTTAACTCCAACCACTCAAGCAGAGGTTTAGAACCTACAGAGATGTGTGAAAAATCAAAATTTTATAAACTGTCCATCTTTTTTTGTTTTTGTCTTCTAAGACAGGGTCTCCCTTTACTCCCAGCTGGCTTGGAGCTCTCTATGTAGACCAGGCTGGCCTTGAACTCAGAGATCTGCCTGCCTCTGACTCCCAAGTGCTAGGATTAAAGGTGTGTGCCACCATGCCTGACAGAAACTGTCCATCTTTTATATCTCCTTGCAAAATACCCTCCATATAACTATGATTTATTTTTTACTTTTTCTTATGTATCAACTTTTATCTAGAAAGAAAGGCACAATTTGTTTTTATCTTTTGTATTTATTTTTTAATTAATTTATTTATTTAATATATATTTTGTACAAGATTATCAAATCTAGACCCATGTCCCTCACTCTATCCCCCTACCCCACCAGAGCTCATGTATTCTGCCAAACATGCTTTTTATCTCTTTCTCAGTCTTTCTCAATATTCTCCATGTGGAAGTTGACTGTTTTGAGCAGAAGTTCACTGTTTCAGTCAGTTCTTTGATGCAGTCCTTTCTGTTGTTGTTGTTGTTGTTGTTGTTGTTGTTAATGTTGTTGTTTCCAATATGCATCACTCCCAACTGCTTGGACAAAAAGCTCAAGGGGCCGTGCACAAGAAATACTTACAAGTAGGTAATTGGCACTAGCATCCACAGATGAGGGCTACCATTCGTCGTTTGTTTTTCTGGGACTGTTACTTCACTCAGCATGATGTCTTCTAGCTCCAGCCATTTTCCTGCAAAGCTCATGATGTCATCTTTCTTTACTGCTGCATAGAACTCCATTGTGTAGATGTACCACATTTTCTCTACCCACTCATCAGTTGAGGGGCATTTGGGTTGGTTCCAGCTCCTTGCTATTGTGAACAGAGCTGCAATAAACATGGACATGCATGTATCTCTGTGGTGGGGTGAGTCTTGAGGGTACATGCCTAGGAGTGGTATGGCTGGGTCGGATGGCAAGTTCATTCTAAGTCAGTTTATTTTTATACAAGAATGACAGTATATAATAGAAAAATTCTCAAAAATTTTAAGAGAAAATAGGAGTAAATTTCAGTGAAAGACACAAATACACAAAATAAATCCCTAAGCAGACTTGAAACAAATAAAAGGTAATCTGAGAAAGATATGATTGACATCTACTTAGAACTTAGTTTTTCATCTCTTAGGGTGAAAACTTCCTTAAAAGTAATTATGTAGCTGTCTGTGGTTGTCCTCATCCAGCACTCCAATGGTTAATGTAAGAGGGTTGTGACTTTGTCAGTCTGGTGCAATACACTATATCATCACCACTGCCACCATCATCATTATCATCCACCACTACCACCACCATCAGCACCATTGTCATAATATAAAAACAAGCATATTTCATGCAGAATGAAAAAGTGATCTTTTAAATAAAGATTCCAGCATTTCAGCATCTTCATTCATACACATTAATGCTATTAACTTAGAAAAATAATTAAGGGCATAAAATATGGAGAAGATATGATTATGTCTGTATACAGAGTGTAAGGCTGGCTCTAGAGATGAAAAAGAGCCTCAGTCCAGTGTTTAAATAGTTATAAAGCATTTAATAATAGTTTATACATTCAATATGTAGTTTCACAGTCATTGATGATAAAAATTATCTCAGATCATTGAACGAATCTTATTTTCCCACCATAGCAACCTTGCACTCCAGCCCCTGACAAGCCAAAACAAGCATCAGGTTACTTACTAGTCAGTGTGTGTGTGTGTGTGTGTGTGTGTGTGTGTGTGTGTTAGTCATGTTTTTTAAGAAGAACAGAACCAATTATATATATATATATATGATTTCTTATATTGTTTTACATGATAGGGGCTTGAAGTGTTCTAACAATTGCCAACTGCATATGGGAAAGAGGAGAAATTGGTATCTACTAAGTCCATGAAGCAGGACACCTTAACCTTCTAGCACTCAATGCCTGTAAGCTCCACGGGGAGTCACTGATATGCAGTCTATATTGGAATGCCTAAAAATCTGGTGTCTGATCTCAGTGGGAGAAACAAGATGTGAAGGCCTTCAGGCACTCATCTGATGTGAAGACAGCCTGAAAAGCACACATTTTTATGAAGGCTCTTTGTCATACATGCACCAATAGGAAAGCTAAGCACACACACGCTCTGCTTCCCCATTAACTTTTTATATCTGAGCAGATAGTTGGAAGGGAGCACTCACACAGAGGACAAGGTTTTCTTTCATTTGATCATCTCTGCAGATCCCTCACAGATGCAGACACACCAGGGCTGTAGCTCTTAAGTGATTCTAAACCCAGTTGACAATAGCACCATTCTAATGTGTTTTTATCTTAACCCCTAAGGGACTGGCAGGGTGCCTTTTCTAAAGTGGACAGTGGCCTACAGCTGTCTAACTCCAGCCCAAATCTAGAAGTGACCAGTAAAAATATTGAGACATTAGGATCTGTTTGTATAAAATACTCTTTCAATTTCTTCTCTTGGCATAGGTCTACTTAGGAATTTGAATTCTTCTCTGGTCAGTTTTAGGAACTTGAGGCTTTCTAGTGCCTAATGATTCCTCTGTGCTCTTCTGCTTCATCATTAGATTCTATTAGCCACTGTCTTATAGTAAGGGATAGTGCTGTTTCAGAGCATTTCTCTCAAAAATCCCATGGTTTCCTTGTAGACATCAGTGATGCCTCTTGGTTCAGATAAATGTTGACATTCTCACCAAGGTGACAAGACCCATAGGCTTTATTTGTCCCATTCATCTCAACTCAAGAGAAAAAGAAACTGATAGAATTTGTCACTTCAGTATAAGAAACTTCATAATCATAGCATATAAAGTGTTCTTTGTATAGACACAGAGAAAAGCGAAGGCAACAAGGGTTTGCATAAGAATGTTGCTGCAGAATTCCTTCCTCTGCTGGAAAAATACATTTGTAATATGCACACGGTTTGTATTTCTCCTAAGGATAATTGGTTCTGTAGAAAAAGAAAGAAAAATTGTACATGTGAAAAGTAGCAAAATAAAAAGTACTTAAAGATCCTCTTGGGAAATTTCCAGTGCTCTATCTAGGTTTCAAGAACTAAGATCTACTTATTTATTTTAAAAAGCTTTAAAATCTTCACCAACAGACCAAAGTAACAAGCAGAGTGAAGTGTCAGTAACAATATTTCAAAGTATTAAGGGAATATAAAGGATATGTGATTGTACCTAGTTAATTTGTCCTGGGACCAGTCTGCAGCTAGAAGAAATGGCAAATCACTTCATGTAAAATAGCAAAAGGAGGTAACAGTGTATGAAATCAGTGGTAAAGGGCAGGTACATGCATAATGAATTATGTCAGGTATAGACAGACCTGTCAGGTGTGGCTACTGACTGATAACTATGGGTTTTAGAAATAATTAGAAGTGTAAGTCAGATACCTAAGAACACATATATGAATGCGTATGTGAATGAAATCAATCAGTTGGAAATTAGTTTCCTATAAGCTTATCCCATAATCATTGTTCGTGTCTTTCTACATTTCTCTGTTTCTTGAACATCATCACTTTTGATGCTTTAACACACACCCCTTAGGCCATACTACAATAGAAACAGAATGATGATTTGACGGTGGGAATTCGAAGGACCTGGGCTCTGACTTCACTGATTCCATCTTGGTTTCTCTTTTGTTATGAGCTCTCCCAAGCTCCCCTACCTTAGATTGAGGTTTGAATGAGGAATGCTCCTGATAGTCTCACATATTTGAACATGTGGTTCCCAGTTGAGGGCACCGTTTGGGGAGGTTATGGAAACTTTAGGACAGGCAGTCTTGCTGGAGGAAGTATGTCACTGTGGGTAGGCTTTGAGGGGTAAGAGTCACCTGTACTTCCTGCTCTCTCTGCTTGCTGTGTGATGGAAATGTGATCCCTCAGCTTCCTGCTACTGATGCCAGGACCTCCCTCCCTGGCATTATGCCTTCTGGAATTGTTAAGTCAAAATGACTCTTCCTTAAGTTGCTTTTGGTATTTTATCACAGCAACAGAAGAGTGACTAATATACCTTTGTTCCTGGAGGCAACGGGTCTTCTGGATGAACATCTTACGACACATGATAAACACCTTGGTGTCCAGTATGCATGGCACATCTTGAGATAATAAGCCAAGGTCCCAATGAACCAGATCACGGCCAGGCCAAGATGCCCGCAAGGACGACCATGCAAAGCCTAAACTTTCCTGTTGTTCCTCCTTGCTGCATCACAGTGAGACTGCTGGAAGTACTTGCAGTTATTCCCTGTGTAATCACAGGGTTAATCTCCTTTCCTTCTTTCAGCCCATTCTGCCCTTTGAGCGGCTTCCTAATGACTGAGCCTGGTAAAAATTCCAGTGTCATACCAATGATTAATAAACTAAATTAATAATTAAACTAATTACTTATATGCTTGTTTAGAAGATGGTAAGATGTGTTTTAAGCCATTCATCTACTATTTTTGTTAAAACTATAGCATGTTTCTTTGAAATAAAATTGTTAAAAAGCAAGGGTTCTCAAATCCTCTTCAACAAAGTTTCTTCATTCTGTGGGCTGCCATATCAATTTTCTAGTACCTTCTCGTTATGTTGAAATACAGCTTGTCCTTCCCAAACTCAGACGGAAATTTAGTCTCTGTTCCATTAAGAGACATTAAGAGGTGTGACCAGAAAACCTTTAACAGTTGATTAGAGTTCGGCCCTCATAAATGATTGAACTGTTCATTCAGTTAATGGATTAATAAGTTTATCTCAAGAGCCAATTTGGCTGGAACCACTGTGTGGTCCCTTTTACTATTTGATGTTCTTTCTTCTCTGAGAAATGTCAATGAGAGGTCAAGACTAGCTGTAGCCACTCAACTCTGGGCAAGAACTTTGAACCAAAACAAATCTCCTGCCATCCTTTTAATTTATCCAGGCTATATTATTAGCAAAAGAAAAAGGCCCTTAACAATGTGTGTGATTCATTTATTTATTCATTTATTCATTTACTGAAGGAGCCTGCCCTCATACTCACTATGTAGCCAAGGGTAACTTTGAACTTCTGATCCTCCTGCTTCTTATTCCCAAGAGCTGGGACTGCAAGCACAAGCCATGCTCTACCATGCATAGTTTATGTGGTGTGGATATTGAGCCCAGGGCTTTATGCATGTTGGGCAAAAAGTCTAACAACTGAGTTTCATCTCATCCCCAGCCCACTATCATCTATATCAAATTATTTATTTTAAAGTGACTTATGGTTCACCCACACCATAAAAATCCATGTAAGGAAGAAAACATATATAATTTTCATTACCTTACTATGAATGGATAACGAAGACAAAAAGGAAATGTTTAATGGATACTTGTTCAATGACCACACCTTAATTTATTTTATCTAATAATCTGAATGTTCATACATCAGGTTTTTTGGATAAATATTGAAACGTACAATATTTCAAAAAAAAACCATGGAGGGCCGGGCGTGGTGGCGTGCGCCTTTAATCCTAGCACTTGGGAAGCAGAGGCAGCTCTTTGTGAGTTCAAGGCCAGCCTGGTCTACAGAGTGAGTTCCAGGACAGCTGGGGCTACAGGGAGACCCTGTCTCAAAAAGACCAAAAAAAAAAAAAAAAAAAAAAAAAAGAAAAAAGAAAAGAAAAAACCACGGAATCCAGGCTGGAGAGACAGCTTGGTAGTTAATACTGTTCATTCTGCTTGCAGAAGACCTGGCTTTGGATCCCAGCACACACATCAGGGAGTTCACAACCATCTATAACTCCAGTTCCAGGCAATCTAAAGCTGTCTTCTGGCCTTCCTGAGTACACACACACACACACACACACACACACACACGCGCGCGCACGTGCGCACACATATACACACTTTAAAAAATCCAACAACATCTGTAACTCCAATTCCAGGAGAACTCCAATTCCAGGGGAATCCTATGCCCTCTTCTGACCTCCACGGCATTGCACGACACGGGTGCACAGACCTGCATGCAGACAGTACATTCATACACATAAAAATAAATAAATAAATAAATAAATAAATAAATAAATAAATAAAATTTAAAAAAAATCCAACATAGTATCCCAATTCGTAAAGGTCTAGAAAATCTACTTCTACTATTGCTACTTCTAGGAGAGTTAGCAAAAACTGATTAGTCAAAAATTGTATACAGAGACAATCTTTCAAAGGAATACAGAAAATTGACAATGGATTGAAGTAAATCATACAATTACAATGAAACTGATTCATAGATATTAGCTTTGTAAACTTATCTTCGTTTTCTTTAATTATTTTTATTTTTTATAGGAATAATTCTCCACATTTAAATTTAGATTTTGATTTTAAATCATTTAAAATATAATAAGTTTGAAATGCTAATGGTTTTTTATTCATTTATGCAGAATGCTTATTCTTTTTGGAAAATTATTTTTTACTTTTGAGAATTTTATATATGATTATTATTCATTTGGGAATAGATAACCTGTCTTCAAATATAAGTATGTAACTATATAACTATAAGTATAACTCTTTGGAACACAGTAAGAGAATAAATTGATCTAGGGAAGTGATAAAAACGGGTCATTCTCCAGGAGCTATAACCTCACCAGCCATGTGTTCTTGACTATGTTTATTGTACCACACCAAGTTCCCTACCATAAAGTGGACCTTAAGTCCAATTAGGCAACTATTGATTACCCCAAAATAAAAACAGAGATAATTTGCTGGGCTGGTCATTGTTGTACTTCATGGACTTTAAAGCTGGACAAAACACTGATTCTTTTTCTTCCTTGGCAGCTCACATAATATCTTCTGATAATAATATCTGCTAGTCTTCAGGGAAGGCCCTTCAAGGTCAGTTCCTCCTGGATTGTTCCAAGTCCTGTATCCAATGCATGTCTATATTTGACAATGGGGTCTTTACATTTAAGTACTGGAAGGAATCAAGATCTGTGGCAACAGACTGTATTATTTTAAGAGATTTTTGGACTTCCACGACCAAGAACTCAAATGGAGGTTTCCCATGCCTGACACTGTGATTTTTGTTATGTAGCAATGAGCTGAGCTATACGCCTGGGCTCTATTTATATTACATGTGTACTTTGGGGGGTGGGGTATTAGATGCTACATTTCCCTTTGATTTTTCACACTACCCTAGTATTATTTATCTTTCATTCTTCTCTCTCGCCCTATGTAGCCCTCCCTTCTCTGTCCCAGTTAAAGTACCCCTATTTTCCTTTTTTTCCCAAGTCATAATGCCTGTCTCATACTATCCCCCTCTCTCAAATTCTGTCTTCTGCTTTCCATTTTCCTGGCTCCCATGGTTATAATGATACACAGTCACATCTCAAGGTTTTGTAGTTGGGATCCACAAATGACAGAACACATGCATTGCTTGCTTTTCTGAGTCTTAGGATAAAACAATCTCTATACTATATAGTTTCTAAATCTTTCCTGGCTTTCAGGGCCCAAAAGGCTAAGGAATTTATCTAAAGTCCCTTAAATTCCTGTGTAATCAGGCAGAGCCTCACCTGGTCTGTATTATTTCCATAAACAATGAACTAAACATCTCCCTTACTTACTTGTATTAACCTAGGCTTTCTAAGTTATAATCCGAGCTTGGTCCAGGGATGAAAACACTGATTCTGTACTTGGGAAGCCCCAGCTTAAGAAGTAAGCACAAGGTACAAACAGAACAATGGAGAGAGTGATGTAATGTCTTATCTCAATGACTCTGGTTCTACATCAGAAGCAAGAGCCAAATGGGAGCTGAGTTCACTCGACAGTGGCTTATGAGAAACAAAAATTCAAGGAGGAAGCCTTAAGTTTAATTCACCAAAGAGACAACAGAGGAGACTGCCCTACCTGTCTGCTTCCCGTCTTGTGCTTCCTATTGTACCAGTTTCAACCAATGGCACAACTGCAGTTCCTCTGGGCTTCATTTACCCACTCGTGGCATCTCTGGAAGCTGTGCACCACTCAGTTGTAGTCAAACGGGAGAGAAAAGATCTGTATAGTCATCTATTTTAGGTTTCTATTCAAATAGGTTTTTTTTTTTTTAAGACAGGGTCTCCTTGTAGCCAGGAACTTGCTATGCAGACCATGATGGCCCTGAACTTGAACTCAAAGAGATCCACTTGCCTCTGCTTCCAGAGTGCTGGGATTAAAGTCATGGGCCACCACATCCAGCTGAAATAGATTTGTGTTTGTATTTTACTTTATGTGTATGAGTGTATTCCATGCATGCATGTAAGTCGTACAACCATGTCATGTGATACCCATGGAAGTCAAAAGAGGGCATTGGATACCTGGAACTGGAGATACAGATGGTTGATACCCACCATGTGGGTGCTGGGAATCAAACTCAGATACTCTACAAGAGCAACCAGTACTCTTATCTGCTGAACCATCTCTCCAGACCCTTCAAATAGATTCTTTTAAAAAAATTAATGTATATGAGTGTATTGCCTCTAGGTGTGTTAGTGCGCCCATGTTTCACAATACCCATGGAGGACAGAAGAAGGTTTTGTATCACCTGGAACTGGAGGTATGGACAGTTGTTAGCTGGGAATTGTGTGTGCTAGGAATTGAACCTGAGTCCTCTGCAAGACCAGTCAATGCTCTTAAAGGCTGAGCCATCTCTCCAGTCCCTCAAAAAGAACCTTAAATGTGAAGTTTTTATAATATCTACAAATGAAGGTATAATAAACATTTATTATACTTTTATAAAATTTACACATTAAAATTATTCATTAAAATTAATCATTCATTAAATGTAAACACTTAAATATATGTTGTAAGTATGGAATTGTGTTCTCAAACACAATTTTGAAGCCCCACCATTCATGCAATTGCATTCGCAAATGGGTCTTAAAAGAGCCAATTAAGCTTAAGGGTGAAGTCCCAACCCAATATAAATGATTGGTAAAAAATAAAAAGGAAGCAACTCCAGAGATGAAAGTTTGCAGAATAATGTTCATGCGAGGATGTAGAAAGAAGGAAATATATGCAGAACCCACTAGACTTTGACTTGGGCTTCTGGAGAAATAAGTTTCTGTTGTCTAAACTATTCATGATGTATTTTTCTCTGAATGCTCTAGTAAAATAATACAGTATATATCTGCTACTGTCCACTGTTTCCACAAATATTCAGGGAAAATTTTAGGTAATAGAAGTCATCCAGTCCTCGTTAAGCTTGAGAAACTCCATACTTCATTGTCTCTAAATATACTCCATGATATTCACAGACAAAAAAATTAAAGACTTAATTTCAAATTAAATGGTAAAAATATCAATTTATTTCTGTTATCTTTGAGTTTTGTTTATAAACTACCACTTGATGGACTGTTAAGGCCTTTGGGATGAATTGTGAGTTGTCTTAGTCTAATCAGGATCCTATAATAAGATAGCATATGCTTGTTGCTGGCAAAGATCTTTCTTGCTTCAGAAGGCAGGAAAATCCAAAAATCAAAATACTAATTCGACCTTGCTATCTATCTGCTGGCATCCAGGTTCATGGATGGAGGTTGCTTCCTGTGTCCTTATATGTTGAAAGCAGTGAACAAGCTCGCTCAGAAATCAACACACACACTAAAGGACAGATTCCACTCAAGGCTCCATCTTTGTGATCCCAAGTCTCCACCAACTAAAGCTATCACAATGCAGATTTTAGTCTACAAATTTTGTGAGGATACAAACATTCAGATAACAGCAAAAATGCTTCTTGGCATCAGAGAGAATCTTACAGTACAAAGCTAAATTAGAGCAGGCTTTTACAGAATACCAAAAACATCAGAGGTAAATGAAAGAATCAGACGTTTCACGTCTTAGTACTAGTCCCATTATTTTTATTAAGAATAAATTGTGGGGGCTGAAGAGATGGCCTAGCAGTTAAGAGTGCCAACTGCTCTTGCAGAGGACCTGGGTTCAATTCTCCAGTACCCACATGGTGGCTAAGAACCGTCTTTACCTCCAGTTCCATGGGAATTTGACGCCCTCTTCTGACCTCTGCAGCATTGCCACGACATGGGTGCACAAACCTACATGCAGACAGTACATTCATACACATAAAAAACTAAAAAAAAGAATAAATTGTGCTCATATTTAAAGATTAACGCCAGGCATGGTAGCACATGCCTTTAATCCCAGCACATGGGAGGCAGGTGAGTCTTTGTGAGACTGTGGCCAGCCTGGTCTACATAGCCAGTTCCAGGCCAACATGGACTATAAGGAGACCCTGTCTCAAGAAATTAAAAAAAAAAATCAAATGTTAAAAGAATTAATATAGCTGGAGAGATAGCCTAGCGGTTAAGAGCGCCGACTGCTCTTGCAGGGTTCAATCACCAGCACCCACATGGCGGCTGAGAACCGTCTGTAACTCCAATTCCAGGAGAACTCCAGTTCCAGGGGAATCCGGCATCCTCTTCTGACCTCCGCGGCATTCACGACACGGGTGCACAGACCTGCATGCAGACAGTACATTCATACACATAAAAAATAAATAAAATTTAAAAAAAAGAATTAATATAGCTATGATGCACTAACTAAAACAATGATTTCATTTCAGTACTTGAATTCCCAGACCTGAAATACAAGTATTTATTGAATCATTGACTATGGAAAAGCTCCTATTATATATTCAGTTTCTTCCATTGATTCTGAGTATTACAGCCATCCTATCTGCTGAATTTACAATGTTTCTTGATGCTGTTGGCCATAATTTAATTTGTATTTTTATCGCTACTAAAGCGAATACGTGTTTACCATAAGTATTGCTTCTTGTGGGAAATGTATTTCATCCACTTATCTTTGGAAACTTAAATTTCTTATAAATTTCATTGTCATGTAAATAATATAGACATAATCCTCTTACTTCAATGTTTGACATAGCATTACCCAAATGCTATTATTATTTTAATGTTTATAAATAAATTTTATTAGTATATACTAAGTATATATAATAAAAATGCCATTGACATTTTCAGATATGTGTACAATGTAATTTGAATATATTTATCCCCTATGAGCCCATCTTATCCCCTTCCTACTCTCGAAGATTGCCTTCTTTCCAACTAATGCAATTTCCAAATTCATGCCTTTTTATTTGCTTGCTTGTTTGTTAACCAACAGAGTTTAATTATGTACTTACAGGAGCATGGATGAAGGAAGTTTAGCAGTAGCATGGGCAACTTAGCAGAGACTGAAGAATGAAGAAAATGTCTCTTTCTAGCAACCATTAGCTGCAAACAAATACTCAGGTTATGGATGTTGTGAGGGAAAAGGAAATTTGGAAAATCTCTGTCCCTTCCTCTTAATTTTCTGTAAACCTAAAACATCTCTAAAATATATGAGCATATACTTTATAAAATTATCAGGATTTATGTTTCATTAAGGTAATTTGTCATCTGCAGATTTTGTCAGGCTTTTGACTTAGAAAAGTATCTTAACAAAGTCATAGTTCATTTAAATGTCTATTTAAATTAAATCCTTTTAAATGGTCACTTTATAAAGGATAAATTTTAAATGATTTTAATACATTTAACATCCTGTGTACTTGAACTGCAAATGTGCAGAGCTGTGTTTTCATTTTATATATAATATAAAAGTTTGCACTGTTTCCAGGCATGCTGCTACATACCTTTAATCCCAGCACTTGAGAGGCAGAGGCAGGTGGATCTCTGTGAGTTCAGGGCCAGCCTAGTCTATATAGTGAGTTCCAGGCCAGCTGGGACTACAGAGAGACCCTGTCTCAAAAAGACAACAAAAAAAGTTTGCACAGTTAAAGATATGTAAGATTAATGCACATATAGCAACCAAAAAGTGCTGTGTTTTTTCAAGACGCACCATATTTGGACTGTCAAATATAAAATGCTAATGCAATTTTATTAATTTTCTGCTATTTATTTATTTATTCCTGTTCCCATTGTGACTACGTTGAACAATCTCCTTTATCTTCCATTATTTTTATTTGTTTGTTTAATTGGCCTATTGAGGATGGGTGGCTGAGCTGAGATTATTAGGCCTGCCAGGGCACAGAATCTGATACCAGCAATTCTGGTAACAGTAATAGCTTTGCTATTTGTTTTCATTTATTTATATGTTTATCAAATATAGGTAATAATACAAAGTTTTCCTTATTTCTTTGAGAATTTCATGCAACCTATTTTTGTCATGTTAACTCTCTATTCTTTTCCCTAACTTCTTTTTAATCCACTGTGCCTCATCACCTTTGACCACACTCTTTTCATTACTTATCAACTCAAATTTGTGCTGTTCATATATTCATGGATATGAGGCCACTCATTGGCCTACCAGAAGCCAAACCTTTCAAGAAAACTGACTTTCCTCCCTGAGAATCTATCAACTGTTCAGAACTCCGCGGTTAAGTGTTGGGGGTGTGTGAGCCCCTCCCATGACCATGCTACAATGTTGAATGGCTTGATCTTGTGAGGGTCTTGTGCAGACAACCACATCTAGTGTGAGTCTGAATGCAGCAGTTCTCTCATGTCCAAAAAACACAGTATCATTCCATTCTTCCCAGACCTCTGGCTCTTACAATCTTTCCACATCCTCTTCCATTTGTGGCTGAGCACTCCACATTCAGTTTCTTTCTCTACTTGATCATTTGTGAGTTTCTGTATTGGCCATAGTCCACTGCACATAAAAAATTCCCTAATGAAGTCTGAAAGCTGCACTAATCTATGAGCATAGAGATATGAATATAGAGGGCTAATTGATAGAATGTCTATTTACCAGAATAATACTAGTAAGTTCATTGCACTCCCATGGTTTCCAGCATTTGGTTTCATTTGTTTGTTTGATCCTGGCCAGTCTTATGGGAGTGAGATGATAACTTAAAGTTGTCTTAATTTGCATTTCCTTAATTATTAGTGATGTTGAACACTTCTTAAGATGTTTCTCAGCCATCTTTACATCCTCACTTGTGAAGTCTCTGTTAAGCTCTTTACTCCATGTTTTTAGTGAGTCATTTGTTTTCTTACTTCATTGTTCTTTGAGTAGTTTATATATTCTGGATGGTAATGCTCTGTCAGATACATCAGCAGTGAAGGTTTCTTCCCACTCGGTGGGTTTTCTCTTCACTTCATTGATTGTTTCTTTCACTCTACAGAAGCTTTTGAGTTTAATGAGGTCCCACTTGCCAACTGTTGACCTTTGATCCTATGCAACTGCTGTCTGATTTAGAAAGTCTTCTCCTACATCTATGTCTTGTAGGTTGCTGCCAACATTTTCTTGTATCAGTTTCAGGTTTCACACTGCGGTCTTTGATCCACTTGGAGTTGATTTTTGTACAGGGCAAGAGGTAGGGATTTAATTTTGTTCTTCTACAAGTGGTGATCCAGTTTACCAACATCATTTGCTGAAGATGCTGTCTTTCCTCCACTGAGTCTTCTAGGCCCTTTGTCAATTATGAGGTGGCTGAAATTGTGTGTGCTCAAGTTTGGATCTTCAGATTTGTGCCATTGGTCTACAAGTCTGTTTTTGTGCTAGTACCAGGCTAGTACCAGGTTTTATGACTATAGCCCTGTAATATAGTTTGAAGTCTGGGATAGTGATCCCCCCCCCTATATTTCTCTTTTTGCTCGGGGTTGCCTTGGTTATTTGGAGTCTTTTGTTTTCCCATATGAAATAAGGATTTTTTCCAAGTCTGTGAAGAAACATATGAAAAGCATGTTTGGCAGAATGCATGAGCTCTGGTGGGGTGAGGGGAAAGAGTGGGGGACACAAGTGTAGATTTGATAAAAAATATACATATAAATAAAAAAATAAAAGTCATAAATTTACTTGTTCCAAAATGCAACAAAGTCTAAGAAGGATAAACTCAAGGGACTCTTCCCTGAGACAAGTTGAAATAAAAACATGGAAAGCAAAAGACAAAGACAAGATGATGGAAGCAACGAGAGGAAAGCCATGCGGTGGTGCATGCAAGTGATTCCTTATAAAACTGACACTTTTTTTTCATCAGGGACAATAAAAAACAAAACTACATGGAGTCACATTTTTAACTGCTCAAAGGAAAATGACACTGCCAAATAAAAAATTGTTTAATTGGGAAAAAATCCTTCAAAAATGAAGTAGAATTTAAGATTTCTCAGGATGAAAAAATTAAAAAAAAATCTGAGAGATACCTACTCTATAGGAAACAGTAAAGGTAAATCAGCTCAAAGGTAAGGGCAGCAGATGGTAATTCAATGCTCTATAAATAAAGAACTCATCTAAACTTAACTATATATACAACTATAATGGCCACTATCACTGCACATTTTATTTATGACTCATATTTTATATTCCACTTATGATTTAAAAGAAAAGCATAGATAAGTATACACATGTTATAAAATGGATGAATATATAATTTGTGAGAATTACAATATATAAATAGCAGAGTTACTACACAGGAGCTATTTTATAATATTAAAGCTATGTTGATTTCTATTTAAACCAGTTTTATAATTTTAGCACCCTAATTATAATTGATATTATAATTACTAAGAAAGACACTTCACATAGTCATAATAGGAAATATATACACACATGCATGCACACACACACACACACACACACACAAACACAGACACACAGTCACAATACCTAACTAGACCATTACAAAGGAATTAATTCAGAATTTGGAGGAATAACAGAATAGATGATAAACAAAAAGGCTTTTTGTTTATTTTTTTAAGGGATTCACAATATAAGAGCAAGGTTGTTTTCAGATCACATTGACATTGCTCAGTTTGCCATAGAATTAGGTAATTGGTGCTAACATCCACAGATGAGGGATACCATTCATCATTTATTTTTCTGAGACTGTGTTACTTCACTCAGCATATCTTCTAGCTCCAACCATTTACTTTCAAAGCTCATGATGTCATCTTTCTTTACTACTGCATAGAACTCCATTTTATAGATGTAGCACATTTTCTCTATCCACTCATCAGTTGAGGGGCACTAGGGTTGGTTCCAGCTCCTTGCTATTGTGAAGAGAGCTGCAATAAACATAGCTGTGCATGTATCTCTGTGGTAAGATGAGACTTGTGGGTACATACCCAGGAGTTATATGGCTGGGTCGGGTGGCAAGTTCATTCCAAGTCTTCCAAGGGTTCTCCACACTGCTTTCCATAGTGGCTGTACAAGTTTACATTCCCACCAGCAGTGGATGAGTGTTCCCCTTTCCCCACAACCTCTCTAGCACTCAGTATCATTTGTTTTCTTGATCCTAGCCAGTCTTACTACAGTGAGATGATATCTTAAAATGGTCTTAATTTGCATTTCCTTAATTATTAGCGACTTTGAACACTTCTTAAGTAGTTTATATATTCTGGAAATCAATGCTTTGTCAAATGTTTCTGTGGTGAAGGTTTCCTCCTACTCTGTGGGTTTTCTCTTCACTTCCTTGATTGTTTCTTTTGATGTACAGAAGCTTTTGAGTTTAATGAGGTCCCATTTGTCAATTGTCCACCTTAATTCTTGCACAGCTGCTGTCTGATTTAGGAAGACTTTTCCTATGCCAATGTCTTGTAGGCTGCTGCCAACTTTTTCTTCTATCACCTTCAGAGATTGGGGTTTCACGTTGAGGCCTTTAATCCATCTGGAGTTGACTTTTGCACAGGGCGAGAGGTAGGGGTTTAATTTCAATCTTCTACAAGTGGTGAACCAGTTTTGCCAACACCACTTGCTGAAGTTGCTGTCTTTCCTCCATTGTGTCTTCTTGGCCCCCTTGTCAAATATGAGATGGCTGAAATTGTATGTGCTCAATTTAGGATATTCAGTTTTATTCCATTGGTCAAGAGGTCTGTTTTTTGTGCCAGTACCAGGCTGTTTTTATGACTATAGCCCTGTAGTATAGTTTGAAGTCTGGTGTAGAGATCCCCCCATTTATTGCTCTTTTCACTCAGGTTTGTTTTGGCTATTTGGGGTCTTTTGTTTTTCTAAATTAAATTAAGGACTTTTTCTTCCAAGCATGTGAAGAAACTCTTGAGGATGTTAATTGAGATTGCATTAAATCTATACAAGAGTTTCAGTAGAATGGACATTTTTACTATATTAATTTTCCCAATCCATGAGCATAGGAGGTTTTTTCTATCTTCTGATATCTTCTTCAATTTCCTTCTTCAGGTGTTTCAAATTTTGTTGTAGAGATCTTTGGTGTCATTCATTAGGTTTCTTTCTAGGTATTTTATTGTATTTGAGGCTATTGTGAGTGGGAAGACCTCCTTGAATTCCTTCTTCAGTTGCTTATTGTTGGTTTAAAGAAAGGCTACTGATTTTTCTAGGTTAGTTTTGTATCCTGCCACTTTACTGAAGCTGTTAATCATTTCTAGGAGTTTTCTGGTGGAGTTTTTAGCATCCCTTAAGTAAACAATTATATCATGAGCAAAAAGGATAGCTTGGCTTCCTCTTTTCCAATGAGTACTCCTTTAACTTCCTTTTCTTGGCTTATTGCCCTAGCAAGTGTTTCAAGCCCTATGTTGAAGAGGAGTGGTGACAGGGGGCAGCCTTTCTGAGTTCCTACCTTTAAAGAGAATGTTTCTGTTGTTTCCCCATTTAGGATGATATTGGCTGTGGGTTTCCTATATATTGCTTTCATTACATTGGGGAATTATCCCCCCAATACAATTCCCTCTAGGACTTTAAGCATGAAGGAATGGTAGATTTTGTCAAAGACTTTTTCCAGGTCAATTGAGATGATCCTATGATTTTAGTCTTTCAGTGCATTTACATGCTTGATGATATTTATTGATTTTCATATGCTGAAACATCCCTGCATCTCTGGTATGAATGCAACTTGGTCATGACAAAAATTTCCCCAAACTAAAAAAAGACAAACCAATACAAATACAAGAAGCACATAGAACTCCAAACAGACAAGATCAGAAAAGAAACTCTCCACACTATATCATAGTTAAAATGCTAGACGCCCAAAACAAAGACAAAATTCTGAAAGCCACAAGAGAAAAAGTTACTTATAAGGGGAAACCTATCAGAATTACAACTGACTTCTCAGAGCAAACTATGAAAGCAAGAAGAATGTGGAGCAAAGCATTCCCAGTGTGAAAGGACTAGATGCCAACCCAGGCTAATATACCCAGCAAAAATGTCGACTATAGTTGAAGGAGAGAGAAAAATCTTCCGTGAAATAAACAAGATGAAAGAATACATGTCCAGAATACCAGCCCTTCAGAGAATACTTGAAGCAATTCAAATGACAGAAGAAAGGAGCAACTATCCCCAGGCACCTAGAAAGAGAAAGTAATAAATGCATAACTGCAGAAGTAGAAACCTAGACCAAAAATGCAATGGATAATAAGCTGAAAGGAAGCAACACAAATCTATCAGTTATATCATTAAATATTAATGGACTTAACTCTCCAATCAAAAGACATAGACTGGGATATTGGAGTAGGAAACAGAACCCATCTGAAAGAATAAACAAGATAGACAGACATCTAGCCCAGTTAACCAAAAGAAAGAAGGAACAACTCCAAATCAACACAATCCATGATGAAAGGGGAAATATCACAACAGACAATGAAAAGATCCAAACAAACATATGGGAATACTTCAAAAACTTATACTTTACCAAGTTTGAAAACCTAGAAGAAATGGATGAATATCTGAAATTCTGGGAATCACCAAAGCTCAACCAAGAAGAGATTGACAGCTTAAACAGACCCATAATATATGAAGAAATTGAAGATGTAATAAGAAACCTCCCAACTAAAAAAAGCCCAGGCCTAGACGTTTTCATGTAGAGTTCTATAAAACATTTCAAAAAGACTTACAACCATTATTACTCAAATTGTTTAGAAGGATACAAACAGGGAATTCTGCCAAATTCCTTCTATGAATCCAGCATCACTCTATTACCAAAACCAGGCAAAGATACAACCAAAAAGGAGAACTATAGACCCATATCTCTCATGAACAC
>VZQC01006536.1:576206-593674 GCA_009823505.1 Rhizomys pruinosus
ATATATATATATATATATATATATATATATATGTTTATATATGCCTATAGTATATAATAAACAGGGATTCAAATCAATACTAAATATTAATGTTAATAAAAGCACTATTAAAAGTAGCCAACAGATTGAGCAGTGCAATTGCTATATCAATAGACAGACTGTGATATATAGAACTATATAATATAATTTTGGCATCCACAGGAATGAAGAAGCCATCAAATTACAAAACTGATGAACCTTGGAAACATTATACTAACTAAAAGACACCTAACACAAAATGGGGATCACTGTATGATTCTGTTTATCAAATACACAAAATGTACAAATAGAAAGAGAATGGAAAGTGATGTTCCAAGAAGATGGGGGCAGAAGAGAATAAGAATAGCTGCTTAGCGGTTTAGGATCCTCGGGGGTAATGGAAGTACTCTGCAACTGCTTAGAGGTGATAGTATGCAAAATTTTGTATTTATTAAATTGCTACCATAATATAGTTAAATATTAAGGAATTCTGACTCAATAGAAAGTCATAGGGGAAACAAGTCAGTAAAACTAATAAGAAGAATAATCAATGGAATATAAAGATTCACACCCAAGATTCAGTCTTAAAATTATAGTAAATCAATCCCTTTTGTTCTGATTCTGGAAAGATGCATTCCACATAGTGGCGATTCCCCTGTGTTTGTATAGTTTTAATGCAGTTCAGCTTGTAAGATTTCATTCTGCCTACTTGAGATGAGAAAAAGCTTACAATAATTCAAACACGTGTTCCCAGAATTCTTATTTTGTCTCACCTTGCCCTATCCTTATGTTAAATAATAATAATGGTTTAAGAAAAAAAGTTATAAATACTAAAGCAACATTAGCTGCCTGTGGCCCTCTGCCTAGTTGTTTCTTACACTGTTGTTATTTCTAACACCAACACAGCCTTGTCTCAACTTTTTAAATGGAAGCAAAACCAAAATGGCATTGCCTTTCTTCAGACTTCCACAAAGCTTGTTTTTATAATGACTTTAAAATTACAAAATAAGTATTTTTGTCAGTTTTGTAAGACAAAAATACATTAAAAATCACTCTAACCTGTTAAATTATGCAGACATAACAACTGTGATTATTATTATTTTTTTATGGACCCAAGTCTCTCTGTAAGGATACAGAACGGTTTCTTCTTGGCAGTTTGATTCTTCTTACTGTAGCATCTCAAATGCCCTTGGCCTGCATCAACTCAACCTTACAAGACTCATTTTGATAGTGCTCTGTCAAGGTTAAAGTCTTTCTTTGCAGGGGAAGGAATCTTGACACGTTTCTGAATGGTCTATCCATTTTAGTTGGAAAGTAGAGAAGTTTCTTTACCCAACAGGTTATATGTTTTAACCAACTATTTTTTGACAGATTAATATGAAGAAACCTGAGAACTAAATGTCCCCAACTGCTTGGTCTTCAACTTCTAGGAATTTCTTGGCAACTTATTTTTTTCTACTTATTAATTTTCCTCTCTTGAATATAAATTATGATCTAGTACAAGACTTTAATATCTCAAGCCACCTGGTCTCTGTTTACCTATTTTCATTCCAAGCATGCACATAAATGGGGATCTCCATCTCTGAAGCTCCACTGACAATGTGCATGTCTGTTTATTGTCCCATCTCACTCCTTAGGTATGCCAGGATTTTCTTCTTTGGGAACTTCCTTACGAATACAGTCACTGGTCTTGCTTAAAAAGATATTTTTAATTGAAAATGTTAAGCATATTAATGGACAAAGTTGTGTGGGTTTCCTATTTGGTGGCATTGTTTTGGTACTGAGATTGAATCAAGACCCCCATGCATGGTAGGAAAGCACCCTAACATCGAGCTTATTCTCAGTTTCAAAGAAGGAAATTTAGTGAATAAAATAAATATATTGAAACATCTATAATTCTATTATTCAGAGACTACTATTGAGAATGTTTTCATCCAAGCACTAAATTCTGTGTCCCAGTCTTGGACACCTCATGGCACAAGTTCATAAGGAACACAGGAAGCTGAAAAGAAATGCTACCTATAGTCAATCTACCTAAGCTCAAGCAAAGCACACAGAGCATGGCGTAAGTGTCACGGCTAGAAACATTTATGTCTGGATCTGAAATTCAAGAGGCTTTCTATGCAGTTGTATGTGTCATGAAGACTTTGCATCAAAGTGTTAAAATATCACCACCCATCCTATTGCCTGTTTATAGAGTCAGATAGCAAATCCATCTTGAATCCTCTCTCTCTCTCTTTCTCTCTCCCCCCCCCTTCTCTCTCCTTAGCTTTGACCTGGGGATAAAGTCTTAGACTCCCTGGCAGTATAATTTGAATCTTTAATGTATCTGCAAAGCCTCTTTCATTGAAGTCTTGAGTTCCTCAAACCTATTGAGAATGTGGAATCGTTAGGAGTGGGGCCTAGCCGAAGGAAGTTGGCCACTGGAGATGTGCTCTTGGGGGAAATTGCAGCCTCCTTTTTCTCCTTGCCTTCTCAGCTGACATGGCATAAGCAGGTTGAGGCAGCTCATTTTCCCAGCCCTCACACACTGCCTCACCAGAAGCCTGAAAGCATAGGAAGGAATTGAGTATGGACCGAAACCCTCCAAACTGAATCAAAATAAAACTTTCCACTTTCTTATTTTTCAATGTATATTTTTTCTTAATTTTTGTGCATTTCATGCAATACATCTTAATCATATTTAGACCCCTCCACTATGTGCACCCTCCATAGTCTTCCACCGGGATTTGGTACATTGTGTCAGATATGCTAAGGCCTATCAAGACAAGTTTGTGCCTCCAGATGTTCCTCAGTATAAATCTATCCAGTGGACCCTGTTAAGCACCTAGCATTGCTCCCTTAAAAAAGACCCACTCTCCCTCACCCAGCAGTGACCAGCTGCCAACAGTACCTTAGCCTGACCATTAACCCAGTTCTAGGCTGGAGTTTTGTCTGCGTTTTCATGAGTGTTTTCATACTGTCACCATTGCTGTAAGTTCATAGAGCAAGTTCCCAGAGATCTGGAAGCCTCTGTTACCTTGTTGGGAACATTCATGGGGAACATAGGGTGCATGATATGCACCACCCCTGACTCTTAAATCTTTCTGCTCCCTCTTCCACAATAGTCCCTGGGTGAGTGAGGTTTAATATAGGAGTTATTTTAGGTGTGCATTGTAGTAACAGAAACTTGACAAACTTACAGTCTTAAGGAAAATTTCAGGTCTTAGCTAAGACCCTTTCTGCTGCCAATAAAAGAAATAAACCCATAGAAGAATGCATTATCTCATTTAACTCAACATCATAGAGAAAGCAGAATAGATATGTTCAACCTGAATCTCAGCAAGGCCTGTTCCATTTTGTACTGCATTCTCATCCTACCTTTGCTAAACACTTCAGTATCTGTTTTATATTTATATTAATCATATATTCATTCTTCTCCAGAGTGCAAATTTACAAAGCTGATTCTCATTGGTCTAAGAGCAGATGTGCAAGTCACTGAGGAATCTGTGCTCCCTGGTCATATGTAATTCCTAATTAAATGGGGAAGGTGTGTCTCAAAGTAAAATCTTCAGAAGGAAGGAAGGAAGGAAGGAAGGAAGGAAGGAAGGAAGGAAGGAAGGAGGGAGGGAGGGAGGAAGGAAGGAAGGAAGGAAGGAAGGAAGGAAGGAAGGAAGGAAGGAAGGAAGGAAGGAAGGAAGGTGAGCACTGGACTTGCCGCTGTGAGGCAATATACAGTACCTGTGGAGAAATGGTGCTGACTGCTATTTCCTCCGATCTTTAGAGCTATTATCAGTGTGCACAGTCCATTACTCCCATAAGAATGCTGGCTGATTCAGGGACTCATTTTGTATCCTAATTAAGTTGACAATTACTTCTGTATCAAAGATAGCTTTATGAACATGTAGAACAAACAGTTCCAAAGACGTCACTGTGTCTATTTTGAGTTGTTCCTTATTAGAGACTTGTGTCCCAAGTTTGACCTGTAATAAAGTGGTCTATGATTTATAATTATGTGTTCATTTTAATTCATTAAAGCATATTTAAGAGATCCTCTTACCATTTTCCAGGTTTTTACATTACCTTTTATCTCAACAAAGTGTGCCATATCTAAAACTAAAGCAGGCATCTGACACCTCAGGTTGGGCCCACAAGGCAATGAAAAGCAGGGGGAAGTTTTACATCTCTGTCTTCATTTTTTGCCTAGTTCCTTTGCTTTGCCTGATGGCTGTAGTCACCTTGCATTCCTGGAAGAACAAGGACATGTGGTATAGGCCACTCCAAGAGCAGGAAAGTCATTCATGAGGGCCAGGCTGCACCCAGGAGCAGAAATAATTGTCTGAGAGCCATCTTGTCCCTTCAAGCAATAAAGACTTTGTTGGTTCATACTTTAGGTCCAGAGCTAAAACAACAATAAGTGGGAATTGGTATTCAATTATATATACTTCTTGGTCCAGTTCTTCCTCTATTTAATCTTAAAGCCTATGACAACAACCTACAGCTGGATGTGGGTTCACTGAACTCTTTCACTACTAGAATCTTGTTTATTTTTTCCATAATTAAACCATTATGTTTCCATAAGAGCAGACAACTTTGTATGGGCAATAAAAACATTGCATTTCTTGATGTAAAATTATCTGGAATCTGAACTGAGATGCATGATGCAGGCTGGCACTTCTGTGGCACCATGATGTGCATGCTCAAGATTATGCATGCACATTGCATGCTCAGCTTCCCAGCCAAGCCTGCAGTGAACTCACATAATGCAACATGGGAAAATGCTTTGAGACACACACTGAATTCCTTATGCATTTGGCTTTGAATTAATGTTTGGTCATTATCAGTCTAATACCAAAACCAGGCAAAGATACAACCAAAAAGGAGAACTATAGACCCTTCTCATTAATGAACACAGATGCAAAAATTCTCAACAGGAATCCGCAACAGCTCGTCCTCTGTCTGTGTTCACCCGACTCCCAGGGTCTGTGTCTTGACTCTGTGCCTCTCACCCCCATTCCTTCAGTCTGACCCCAAAACTCCCCAACAGGCCTAGGGGATTGTCTATATCTGGTGCCCAACATGGTTTATCAACCCCCAACCCCATGCTGGTGAGGCACCCCCTTCCTTGATAGGTGAATGGGCTCCCTTCTCTGTTTTTTGCTCTTTTGGCTGTGCACTAGGGTTAGTGCCCGCCCTGCCTACCCCCCACAGACCCCTCTCCTCCCTTACCATTTCCTGCCCTCATGGATAATATTCCTCCCCACATTTGGGAGCCATGAACGGCTGCTCCACTCCTCCAGACCGGTGACCTTAAAATGAAATCCCAGGACTTAGATTCATTTGTGAGGAGGCCATTTGCATTGCCCCTCCTAGCCATAATTGCAAACCTTAAGGGTGCCTTGGCAGAGGATGTTCTGCATGAGCACAACTCAGCCTGCCACAAGAACACCAAAGAGGGGTTGGAGAGATGGCCTAGCGGTTAAGAGTGCCGACCGCTCTTACAGAGGACCCGGGTTCGATCCCCAGCACCCACATGGCGTCCGAGAACCGTCTGAAACTCCAATTCCAGGAGAACTCCAGTTCCAGGGGAATCCGAGACCCTCTTCTGACCTCCGCGGCATTGCACGGCACGGGTGCACAAACCTACATGCAGACAGTACACTCATACACATACAAAAATAAATAAAATTTTTAAAAAAATTAAAAAAAAAAAAGAACACCAAAGAGAAGTTGGCCCTGCCCTGTGTCTCTGACTTTCACCAGGATGAGGAAGGTCCTCCCCCATCCCCACCCCCCCAAACTCCCTTCAGCTGCCCCTGCTAGGGATATTCATTGCTCCCCCCCACCAATATACCATTGGAGGGTTGCCCAGGAAGTTCTCTCCCACCGGAGGGACTAGAGACATCTCGTTCAGCTGGCTGTGTCTTTTGGGTAAGAAAGAGCTCAAATTTATTTTTTTCTTTTTACTTTCATTTGGTTTTGTTTAAACTCAAGTTTATGGTCAACAAAACAACAGCCCACGTCCTCTCAGCAATGGTCAAGAGGGACTCTACATGGACCCCTCCCGATGAGGTGATTCGCATCTGGCTCTCATCCATCCACAATTCAAGGGAATGAGATTGTCTCTCCCCTACATGGTACGGTTCCTGGCCTCTTTCCTTGGTGGCTGGCCAGTCAGAGATGGGTAAGACCCTGCAAGACCAGAGCAACCTAAAACAGACACAGTCAAATGGCGGTATGCCAGAGGTGGGGTCAACAAGGTTTGGGCATAGCACCTGAGCTCCCCCTGGACCGCTCCTCACAAAAAATTAAGTACAAAGGGTGGAAATGTAGTAGCCAGTATGCCGAGAATTACACATGCGCAGAGCTTGTCCCTCATCAACCTAACCTGCCTTATGCATGTGAGACCATACAATCAGTGTGCAGACCTGGGCCAATCACAAGCAGGAATGTGAACATTACATAATCCCTAACCCTGCCCCCGATAAATGAGTCTGCTACTGCTTGCCTTCTGTCTGCGTTCACCTGAAAAAAAAATTCTCAACAAAATTCTTGCAAACTGCATACAGACCCACCTCAAGAAGATCATCCATTATGACCAAACTGGATTCATACCAGAAATACAGGGATGGTTCAACATATGAAAATCAATAAATACCATAAAACATATAAATGGACTGAAAGACAAAAACCATACCATCATCTCAATTGATGCAGAAAAAGCCTTTGACAAAGTCCAGCATCTCTTCTTGCTTAAAGTCCTAGAGGGAATTGGATTGGAGAGATCATTCCTCAATGTAATCAAAGCCATATACAGGAAACCGATGGCTAATATCATCCTAAATGGGGAAACAACAGAAGCATTCCCTTTAAAGGTAGGAACTCGGAAAGGCTGCCCCCTGTCACCACTCCTCTCCAATATAGTGCTTGAAACACTTGCTAGGGCAATAAGGCAAGAAAAGGAAATTAAAGGAGTTCTAATTGGAAAAGAGGAAGTCAAGCTATCCCTTTTTGCTGATGATATGATTGTTTACTTAAGGGATGCTAAAAACTCCACCACAAAACTCCTAGAAATGATTAAAAGCTTCAGTAAAGTGGCAGGATAAAAATTAACTTAGAAAAATCAGTAAACTTTCTTTACACCAAGAACAAGCAACTAAAGAAGAAATAGAAGGAGACCTTCCCACTCACAATAGCCTCAAAAACAATAAAATACCTAGGAACAAACCTAACCAAAGACACCAAAGATCTCTACAACAAAAATTTTACAACCCCTGAAGAAGGAAATTGAAGAAGACATCAGAAGATGGAAAAACCTCCCATGCTCATGGATTGGGAAAATTAATATAGTAAAAATGTCCATTCTACCCAAACTCTTATACAGATTTAATGCAAACACAATTAAAATCCCCAAGAGTTTCTTCACAGGCTTGGGAAAAAAGTCCTTAATTTCATTTGGAAAAATAAAAACTCCCAATAGCCAAAGCAATACTGAATAAAAAGAGCAATAAAGGGGGGGGGTCTCTATACCAGACTTCAAACTATACTACAGGGCTATGGTCATAAAGACAGCTTGTACTGGGCACAAAAACAGAACCTGTTTACCAATGGCACAAAACTGAGATCCGAACTTGAGCACATCCAATTTCAGCCACCTCATATTTGACAAAAGGGGTTCACAAAGAAAGACACAATGGAGGAAAACAGCAATTTTCAGCAAGTGGTGTTGGCAAAATATCGACCACTTGGTAGAAGAAATGAAATTAAAACCCCTACATCTCACACATGTACAAAATCAACTCCAATGGATCAAACACTCACAGGAAACCCAAAACCTGGAGGCAATAGAAGAAAAAGTTGGCAGCCAGACTACTACAAGACATAGGCGGAGTAGCAAGACTTTCACTAAATCAGACAAGGCAGCTGTGGCAAGAAAATTTAAGGTCCACAATTGACAAACAGGACCTCATTAAACTCAAAAGCTTCTGTCACAGAAAGAAAAATCAAGGAAGTGAAGAGAAAGACCACAAGAGGTGGAGGAAAACTCACCACAGATACAACTGACAAAGCTGATTTCTAAGTAATATATAACTCTCAAAAAACAAAGAAGAAAGAAACAAATGACCCATCTCAAAAATGGAGCAAAGAGCTGAACAGAGACTTCACAAGTGAGGAATTAGAATGGGCTGAGAAACATCTTATAAAAAGTGTTCAAAAAGCATCAACTAAATAATTAAGGAAATGCAATTAAAAGTACTTATAAGATATCATCTTACTCCCTATAAGACTGCCTAGGATCAAGAAAAAAAATGATACAAGTGCTGGAGAGGTTGTGGGAAAGGCAACACTCACTGCCACTGCTGGTGGAATATAACTGGGACAGCCACTAATGGAAAGCAGTATGGAGAACCCTTGGAAGACCAAAATGGCTTACCAACCTGACCAGTCATTTCCAACTCCTAGGTATATAACCCAGAGACCCTCAAATCTAACCTCAAGATACCTGCACAGCTATGTTTATTAGCTTGTTTATGCAGTCGTTCATAAAGCAAAAACCTGGAACCAACCCAAATGCATGCCCACTCAAACTGAACGAGAAAATGTGGTAGCATCGACACAATGGAGTTCTAATGCAGCAGTAAAAAAAAAAAAGAACAATATCATGGACTTCGCAGATGGATAGAAACTAGAAGGTATCATGTTCCAGAAAGATAAAGGACAAATGGTATCCCTCATCTATGGATGGACTAGAGGCCAATGACCTAGTTATAAATAGTTCTTGTTGGGAGTGATGCATTTTGGAAAGAACAACACCAACAACAACAATGAAAAGAAACTGGATTCAAAGAACTGACTGAAATGGTGAAAGTGAATCTGGTGGGGTGGGGGCGTTGGGAAGGGGACACAGGTCTAGATTCAATTTGTAACATAATCTTGTACAGAAAAAGTATAATAAAACAATAAATTAAAAAAAAAAAAAAGAAATGATGATATGAATGTATACAAAAGGCTTAAATAACAATAAAAATATATTAAAAAAAAAGAAAAGTACTACCCACTAAATGCTTATTAATTGATTGTTCATATGTAAAGCTGTTTCTACTTCGTGGGTATTTTTGTATTTACGTGGTTTGCTTCATACAATGGCAGTTTTTCACAGATAAAAGGATGACAAGCTTTGCCTTTTAATATTATAATCTTTATTCAAAATTGATGGTAAATTAAGAATGAGCTTTAGGAATTATAATTCTTAATGGCAATCTTTACAATATGCTATTTTTCCCTGTGGGTATTTTCTCCATTTTTGTATATTAAACTTACTATTAATAGAACTCGAATGCCTCTTCTTGCTTTTAATGGCTTTTATACCATCCTGGTCACTAAATGCCTTCCCTTTGCACCACAAAAGACTTTCTCCTTTCCTTTCCTTTGCCCCGTTTCACTTGTTTTGTAAAGCTATGAGGTGGCTGGCGTGGGTGGCGCACGCCGCGTATTAATTCCATCATGTGGGAGGGCAGAGGCAGGCGGATCTCTGGGTGAGTGTAAGGAGCAACCTTGGCTAAAAGTGAGTTGTCCCGGAACAGCTGGAGTTACAGGGAGACCCTGTACACTCAAAAATACAAAAAAAAAAAAAAAAAAAAAAAAAAAAGCCGATGATGTGGGGACTGCCTATAGTGCTTCTGTGTTTATTCCAGTCTGACATGACCAATAAGAAGAAAGGAAGTGTTTCATATAAAATTCTGTTTCAAGTTTAAGAGCTTTCTGGAGTACTTATAAAAAGAATGACCTTGCCCAGAGGAAAGGTATGTTGTCTTTTTTCTAAGGCTTGGCCTCTTAGAAAAATTGTGTATATTTGTATGTGTACAAGAGCAATTTATTTCTGTTATGGTTTTGAGCTATTTCCCTTTCAAATGACATAGTTCAGGTAGGCCCATGGAAGCCCAAGGAAGCTATTCATTTGAACCTATTGTTCTAATTCTTTTTTTGTTTTGTTTTGTTTTTCATTTTTTATTGATGCTTTGTGTATTTCATACATCATTTTCCAAATCAGATCAGGCATATTTCCCTTTCCTTTCCCCCCACCCCACCCCATCCCAACCCAGATCATGCATTCTGCCATAACTGTCCTGCATCTTTCTTTGTTTTTTTTTTCGTTTTTAACATTAAGTAATAATTTATAAGTACAAGCATCCTTCATGTAAAACCAATTTGCAAGCGGTTGTGCCCAAAACCACACAGCCCATGGGTCCCACCATCCAGCAGGGGGGCTTGTATGTTCAGTCAAGTTGATCAAATGAGTGTCCAGACTATATTGCTGTAGTTTCACCTTTCACCCCAATCGTAGCCCTTACATTCTATGCCCCCTCTTCCACAGATTGTTCCCTAGGCTTAGAAAAGGGGCACAGGTAGATGAGAAGCAAAACAGTCTACTTTCTCTGGAGCTGGTGTCTTGGTCTCTGGTCAATTCTGGCTATTTCCTTTCATGGGCTGACATTTTGTCCAGGAATAACCTTTCTATCCTACTAATGAAGCACAAGCAATTAGATATATAGGTATTTGAACAGTACTAATTGTTATGGTAGTTTACTTTGGTATAGACACAGATGTTTGGATGGTATGTTAATCTAGCAACTACCTTATATGAGTGTCAAATCAAAATGACAAGTATAAAATCTGTTATCAATAAATTTAATTTCACAAGTATTTCATTCTTTTCCCATTAAGCAATAGACTAATGACAAAAATTAAGAAATGAATAACTCATAGTACATCTTCGCATTGATCTGCAGTGATTTGCAGACAGAAGCAAACCTCTGATATGAATACACTTTATTAAAACTACAAGTAAATAAATACATGAAATCAAAGCCTTTTGAAGAACTAGCTCCTAATAATAGCATTGGTTCTGACATGGAGTTTATTTCAAATTTTCTTGGTGAGAAGTGTTAACACAGGCATGGAGTTCTGCCCTTCTGATGGCATCCATTGAACATCTTCATTCAAAAAGTGACTTTTTGATGCTTAAATGGCCGATGGGTAATAAGTTTCCAAACATTGACTTCATTTCTAGAAATGCCATGATTAATGATAATATTAGAACTAATGGCTTCAACTTGTCACCAATAACAGTCTTTCCAGTTTTTGAATGACCAAGGTCAATTGCTTTTCTCATAGTCTGTGTGTATCTATAAACAACAAACGTTTATGGATAACCAGAAGACAATTCCTTTGGCCATCTATCTAGATGTCAGTTTGGGAAATGTTTCAGTTTAAACTCAAATGAATGAGCCATAAGAAGGGCAGCTATGTAATTTATTATCATAAACCAGGATAATTTGAGAGTGAAAAAAAGTATTCTTAACAAATCCTTCCAGAATAATGAGCAAAGGTGATGATCCCAGAAATACTGTCATACTGGTCACCTCTTCCATGAAGCTTTCAGGCTAGAGTTTAAATTTAAGAAGATAAATGTTGTACAATACTCTGTGTCATTGGTGATGAGTATAAAGCTTAATAAATCAATATGACCAGCAAACTCTCAGAATGTTAGAAAACAGGGACTGGAGAGATGGTTCGGTGCTTAAGAACATGTAGTCTTCTTGCAGAGGACCTGGATTCAGTTCCCAGCACCCATGTCAGACAAAATTACAATAATTTAACATCTCTGGCCTCTTTGGTCACAGACACACACACACACACACACACACACACACAAACGATTAAAAATATTAAACTAAATCTTTTTAAATATTAGAAGACATTCTTTCCATGATCATTTTACTTAGGTGAACTGAGACTGTTGGATCATGTATTTGCTTTACAAGTGCAGATAAAGGGCTTTATTTGAATGTCTGAAATATATACCCTCATAAAAAATTGTATATTATTTGATGTGTTTGATTTACAAAATAAATAAAATAAAGCAATATACTGTTTTTGCAATGATACGCAAAATGCTTTCATAATAATGAAAGTGCCACATGCCTCAGTGTCCTCTCAAGACATGGAGAAAGATGTGTCAGAAGTCAAACAGGAACTCAACAGGAAGCCCAGTATTTTCATTGCAGTAAATACTCTTGAACAATAAGTCAAGAGTTAAAAATCTGTGTAAGTTTAAAACCCAGTAAATCAGAGCGAATAGCAACTTTTGTTAATCCACTGTATTTCCCTGGGATTTTTATATCCTATAAGAAATTGAACATTTTTTTTTCTTTCGTAATATGTTCCGCACAGCTTCTGTTGCCAACTTGTCACATCTGTATAGAGGAAAGGTCAACTGAGGAATTTTCTTTGTTGGATTGGCCCATGGTCATATCTGTGGGCATTTCCTCGATTATTGAGGGATGTGGAAGTGCCCACCCCACTATGGGTGGTGCTACCCCCAGGAAAGTGGACCTGCGTTGTGTAAGGAAGCAGGCTGAGCATGGGCCAGAGAAGAAATCCTCTAAGCAGCGTCCCCCTGTGGTCTGTGCTTTTGTTCTTGCACCTGCAGAGCTCCTGCCTTCGCTTCCCTCTGTGATAAACTCTAAGCTGAAGGTGAAATAAACCCTTTCCTTTCCACGTTGCTTTTGGTTGGGATTTTATCATAGAAAGCAAACCAAGGCTATGATTTGCAGTAAAGGTGACAAAACAGATACTGTGAGTTATGTGGTCTCAGACCTTAGTGTACATGGTTGTGCCTGTTCTGAAATGGTCCCAGAGAAACTTGATGAATCTTCTGTTCATTTCCTTCTTTCCTTCCCTCATTCCTTTGTCCTTCCTCTCTTCCCTTTCTTCTTTTTCCTCTCTTCTTTCTTCATTTTTGTTTCTTCATTATTTGCTGTTTGTTTTGTAGTTCTGGACATCATACCCAGGGCTTTGATAAAGCCAAGAACAAACTGTCCAACTGAGCCACACCCACCACATCTTTCCTTATTTTTCTTTGTAAACTAAAATCTTCACCATCAAAAGTCAGTATAAAAGCAATTCTTTGTGTGAAATTGTCCTGTCCTCAGTGTAAAAGGTAGTTTTCAGAACACTTATTTGAGATGCCAGTAATGCATTTTTGGGTCCCCAATATTTGATGAAATTTTCTACTACTAAATTGCAACTGAGATTTAATATATAACTCAGAGGCTCTATATAATGAATTTTGAATGTCAATTTTATGAGTTTTTCTACAGTATACCACATGAATTTTTAAATTGCCCTTTAGGTCAATAAAAAAAAAAACCAGCATCTTTCAATCTTAATATTTAATATCACACTCCAAGACAGACTATTCATCATATTTGACAAATGAGCTATGATTTCAAGGACTGTGTGACCATTACGTACACAGTGGTCACAAAGACCTAAATATTTAACAAAGGAGTGGACACCAACCACAAAAAGTCATCAGACAAAGCTTCCATTTTAGATACCATAGAGCTGTTTAACGTTTGAGAAAAACAGCATTATGGCTTGAGGGAAAATTATTAAAACTGTTTCTGGACAAATGATCAACTATTTTAAAGGAGGAAGAAAGTTAGAATATTATAATTTTGTACAAACTTTTAAAAAATAATGCCAAAGACAAAATCTAGGTAAGTAGCTGATATCATAACTGTGGGTTGTGAACATGAAGGAAGTGAATCTGGACAGATGACTCAGCACTGAAGAGCACTGGTTATTCTTGCAGATGACCCAGGTTAAGTTCCCAGCACCCACATGATGGCTAACAACCATCCATAAATCTAGTTCCAGGGGGATCTGATGCCCTCTTTCGGCCACTGTGGGACTTACACATAGGTGGTACACTAACAAACATATAGACAAAACAGTCATAAAATAAAAATAAATAAATAAATGAAAGGAAAGTTCTATGCACCTGCAAATGAAGGTGTCCTCTCAGAACTTCAAGAGGGGAGATAAAAAGTTCTATCGGATTCCAGTGCAGCCCTGCTGAGAGAAGGTGGTGACATCATTTTGATTTTTGGATTTTGTTGCTCACCCTACTTTTATTATTATGCATTTCCACAATACAGGGGATACTTTTATTTGTTCTTTGTTGTTTTTTAGTATTTCTGTAGTCTTTGGTATTTTAAAGTAGTCTATAATTCATTTTGACTTTTGTTTTTCTATTAAAATTTCCTCTGGTGTGGCAAATGGAAATCTTTCAATCTGATTGTTTTTCTTGTCCACCACTAGGATTGTGACTACATCCCTTTTATAAGCATAGATTAATGAGAGAGGTATAGAATTTTTACTTCATCACTGCCTTGCATCTCATTGGAGACTTCAGAGATGAAGACCTAAATGATCCAGGGGAAACTTAATTTTTATGGTACATATGAGGAAAGACAGGGAAAAATGTGATTGTTCAGAAGTGTTGTGACTCAGTGCTAAAAGGGAGGGACATGGCAGAACCATTATGTCCACATTCTTCTCCACCTCTGTGACATATTTCTTTCCTGTGGATACAGGTCAGGACACCCTCACATGAGGGTCCTAAGCCTAGATTCAGGAAGAGGTGTTGAGATGGAATCTGTATTTTGTTGCTGTGATAAAATGTGCTGGCCAAAAACACCTTCTACAAGAAAGAGTGCTCTAGTTTGCATTCACATCACTGGGATGCAAACATTGACCAAAACCAACTTGGGGAGGAAGTAGTTTATTTAGCTTACATCTCCTGGGTCAGAGTTCATCCCTGAGTGAACCCAGAGATAAGAACTCAGGGCAGAAACCTGGAGGAAGTACCTGAATCATAGGACATGGAGGAATGCTGCTTACTGGCTTGCTCCCCTAGCCCATGCTCAGCCTGCTTTCTTATACAGTACAGAACAACCTGCCTAGGAGTGGTACCACCCACAGTGGGCTGGGCCCTCCCATGTCCCTCAACAATCAAGAAAATACCCTACATGCATGGCCACAGGCCAGTCCAATGGAAGCAATTCCCCAATTGACGCTCCTTTTATCCAGGTGTGTCAAGTTGACAACTAAAGCTATCAAGCACAAAGAGTTTATTTTGGCTTTCAGCTCCTGAGGGAGGAATACATAATGGCAGGGTAGCTGTGGCCATAGGTGACTGGAGCAGGAAGTTCAGAGATTATATATTTAGCCACACAGAGAAAGCAATAAACCCTTAAATCAGTCCCCTGCTGCCATGTTACCCCCAGTAGCGTCCATATCCCCAAGTTCTAGGACCCCCCAAATAGCACCATCAATGGGAGGCCAAGTGCTCAAACACATGAGCCTAGGAAGCCATTTCTCATTCAGACCTCCACAGGCACCTCTCTAGGTCTCATAGCTCATGCTTTGGTGAGGAGGCATGGAGAGGTCACAGATACTAGTACGCTGGCTCTGTCAGTTCCAGCATCCTTGGCATATCTAGGCAGCAGACTTTGGTGTTTGGTGTTCTGAACTCCAACACCAAAGAGGAAGGAATTTTCAAATGACTGAAATGTGATTCTTTTCTGTTTACTTCCCACAGCAGCTTTCTGTGGAAATGTTTTGTTTTCCTTTGGTTTTCTAGTTCCCAATGTGCCCCACCCCCATTTTTTTTTCTTTTTAATTTCTGGACAGTGAAAATATGGAGCACTTCACAGCTTTCCTCCATTAGGAGACCACACCTCCATCAATGTAAGATGATGCTGTGACTTAAACGTGGGCCTTCCTCGTGGAGGGAAGACAGCTTTCAGTATGTTGGCATCATCTCCATTCCTCTGTGATTCTTATTTTTCATTCTTTTCATGTAACCATGTCTCTCCATCCATCCCCTCCCTTTTCCATATATTTATTTCCCAGAAAATAAATAAATAAAAGCTCCTTCAGATTGCCAGTTTATATCTTTCTATTCACATACACACTTTCATTATTTCTCCTCTGGCCAATCGAATGGTCTTAGACAAATTTTGAGCATTTTCACAATTCATATGTTTTATATTTCTTCTCTGTTTCACTCACCTTACACCTTATATGTTCTCTTTCATATACTGAGTTCCAGAGTTGACACCAAGAGATTTGGTGTTCATTTCTGTATTTGCATGCAATAATTTGTAAATTTAGCTTCCTTTCTTTACTGACATGTGTACAGATTTCAGTCATCTAACTACCATTTTCCTAAAAAAAAATAAGAAAAAAATTTTCCCACTTATTCAACAAAAGCTATTCATTCTGATAAATGTTTGTGACTAGTATAAAAATGACAAATGTATTGTGTGCAAGTGAAAATATTGCTTAAACTGGCATCCTTCGTCTTAAGATTCTAGTCAAATTTTCATCCAGACAGGAGCTTTAGGGAATATGTTGCATATTGAATATTTCTTAAAGCTTTAGGAATTAACTCCATGAATTGAAGGTTTTTTTAAGACTTTTTAAAAGCAATCTGTTAAATGCTGTTCCATATGTTCTAAACATTTTAAGAATAATATCCAACAACTTCACATCCCTTGGATAAATCCAACTTGACCATTAAATATTGTTTTATTTGAATAATACTGGTGTTTTTGTTTATAGTGTGTTACTGTCCAAAAAGTAAGAGAATCAATGTTCACAGCAGAATATGTACTACTCTTTTCCATTCCTGTATGTTCTCACATGCTTATATCCACAGCTGTGTTAGTCTTCCTATTATATAACATACAGTTTCTCAATGTGCCAATCTTTGACAGAGATATTTTTCTAAGAGAAATTTTCTCTTAAAAAGTATTTAATTCAATTAGATTAAAGTCCATTATATTTATTACAGTATATTATTTGGGGTTCTAGGAAATGAACCTGAACCCAGGTGCTCGCACTTGTAGGCAAGCTCTACCATTGAGCTACATCTCCAAACTGTAGAATTAATTCTCTTTATTAACCACCCAAGCAAACTGCTGTAATTTGCAATAGATATTATTTGAATTGAATATTTCATAGCGTTGTGTTTCCCTTTATATTTATTTATTCCTACTAATTCTTTATATTTATTTATTCCTACTAATTTATGATTTCAAAAGAACATGTCATTTTGCAGACATTTTTAACTTTCATTTTTCAACTTTTTATAAAGCATTATGCTTTATGGTATTGTGTTTTATAGTGTTAAATATATAGTACACATATATTATTACATTCCATGTTGTATTGTTTCTTAACATTATTTATAATTCTTTCTCTCTACTTCTATGAATTTCTCACTTTCAAGGAAAGGACAGAGATCTATCTGTTTTGCTCTATAGTCCAAAGAGAAACACATTTTCCTCAATGCTCTCTCAATTGCCTATCTCTGGCTTACTTTATTAGTAACAGGGCTTCTCCTTATGACCCTTTACCATGTATCTGTTTTGATTTTTATTTTCTAACCTGAGAATTAGGGTTCTTCATTTTAGTCTTGGTTCTTTTTTATTTTTCTAATGTAAGAAGCTAATTTTCTCTATTTCTTTTTTTTTTAATTTTTTTTATTAATTTTATTTATTTCTGTATGTGTATGAATGTACTGTCTGCATGCAAGTCTGTGCACCCGTGTCGTG